>JASANE010018783.1:0-54530 GCA_030248225.1 Trileptium ribeirensis
CCCAAGGTCGATCCCGGTGCGCATCCGTGCCCAAAATAAACGAATTATATGTGTTGATGTGCAAGGTAAATTGTATATGTCCCTGTGTGTCAGGATGGACCGAGGTAGAATGCAGGATCTTCATTAAAGTTCAAAAAAGGGGGTTTCTTTTAAATTCGAATTTCGGGGACCCGTCCTGACACGCAGGAAATTGAACTAGTTAAGATATGTATATTGTGGGATATTTGAATACATGAGGAGATGGATAAATTCGCCCCAATATGACAAAATTCTATTTTCAAAGGGCATCAGTAGATTGAGGATTTTGGGGGTTTTTATAGATTTCAAACAAAAAGGGGGACATTAAGTTATAGTTAGGGACCTATAGGGTTTTAAAATTTCTCGTTCGGGTCAACTTACTCCCAACCCGTAAGTACTTATGGATCCCTAATCCCGCGTTTAAACCCTCAAACTTTCGGGCCCTAAATCCCCGCATCCCGAACCAAAACTTTCCGGTTTTTAGAACTCCGCACCTTAATTGGGCCCTATACTCACCATCTCACTGAAAACCGGGGCCATCCGCCCCATCGGATCTTCACGGGACCCTCATAACTCAATTGGGACCCAAATTTTGCCTATCGTGCACGCATTAATCTGCTCCTAACGGGTCTCCTATGGGAATCACATCAAAATAAAGGGTCTCATAAGTAGGCGACCAGCCAGGGCATGGATATGATCCCGCCCCCGGCCGCCTACTTCACTCCGCTCCTGAAATACAAACAAAAAATAACAAAAAATCTAATGTACATAAAGCGCCCGAAGCGCTGATATATTCTCCTATTTTCGAAACCTCGCGCCGACCAGCGCGAGGTTCTGTCTTGTTTACGTGCTTTTTGGCACGCCTCGGCCACTGTCCAGTGCTCAACAACACATTTTACATTGGTATGTATGTCGATGTCGGCAAATTTTCTTTAAACTTGGTTGCTGTTGTTTTGGCCGGCAAGGACCCTATATATATTATTGATGGGGCACTCAGTTATTTATGTGCTACCCGGTCGAGGAACGTGCCGCAGCAAATTGTCATTTAATGGTTTATGCTTCATCGCTTATGCTACTGAAGTTGTTTGTATTTTATTTGTATAGATCTTTTGATGTATGGTACAGGCGGCGAAGGACGTTCGAATTTTCAAATTTCAAAACTTTTGAGCTTACGAGAAAAAAGAAAAAAGGGGGGGTTTGAGCCGAGTATAAAAGAGACTGCCCGATTCCCCGATCGGAGCCAGTCGAGCTTTTAAGTTTAGGCTTTGGCGGTTGTCGCCATTTAAAATTTATTCTCTTTCCATTCGTTTTTGGTGTTTTCGGTTTCTTTTTCGTTTAGACATACCAGGGGTGGTTCCTCGCCGTGCCTCCACGGCGGAGAGCCTTCCCTGGTTCTCTTGCTTCCTTTCGGTCAGATGAAGGGCCGTTCTTTGCGGGCGTTGGAGCGTCGGAAGGATGCTCCGCGCGCTCGTAAGGATCGGACCCCGCGGAATCTCATAAATTGCACCAAAATTAGTCAAAATTTTACTCGCTCGCGACTCGACTGGTTCCCCGCTCCTCGGACGTTTTCTTCTTTCGCAGGTCCGAGGAGTGATCGAAAATTCTACTTTTAGGCTGATGGCAGAGTTTGAAAGTTCAAATTTCAGGCGAACATTTTGAGACTACGGTTTTGTTTCTACGCTATGACCATTAAAAATTCCCAATCCGCGACAAGTGATTCCCTGCTTGAGATACTTTTCGAAAGAATTCAAGATGGTGTCCAATATTTTTGCAGGACGAAGAGGTCATTGAGAGGAGTCCCGAAAGGCCAATGAAATCTCATAAGTGGTAAAAGAAGCGTTTCCAAGGACGTAGCCGTCTGCATCTCCGGGTGACACGAGGTGTCCCAGTCTCTCTTAAATTGAACAGCAGCGTCGAATCCCCATTCGTTCGCTGTGTTCCCAGTATTTTTGGTAAATTTGCGATGCAGACGACTGCGGACCCGTCCGTGAAAATTTTAAGAGTCATTTGTTGAGCACAAGGCGAAACGGGGACTGGAGCTGGCGGTGAGTGAAAATGTATTTCACGTTGGTGCGAGGTGGTTTCTCTAACCGTGCAACTACGGGGAGAATCTACGTCGACACCTCCTCCCGGAGCTCTCTGGGAGCGAGTTCCTAATTAGTCGGTCGGGTTGCGGGCCGCTCCAGTCGTCGTCAAGATTGTACAAAATTTTCAACCTTCGGCCTCGTTTTCATGTAGAGTTCGGACTGCTACAGGAGACAAATTATGGAGTTTTAAGATAGGTAACCAGTCGTTTGAAATCAACATGTTTCGAAACAATCTACCGGGCTGTATTCGATGAAAGATAGAGTGTACCTCAGGGTATCTTGCAGGGTACCCGAATCAAGATTTTCATTATATATAACATGAATGCTGTACATAAGTTGTTGTGCACCCCGAGTGGGTGTTATTATTATTCGTGGAGTGTGCAGAATATAAAAATGTGGTTCAAATAGTAAATCAGCTGAACCGTGTTCAATTTCCTGAAGCAGCTCGCAACATCGTGTTAATGAATCACGTACCCTAGAAAATTTTGAGCTCCAATGGCGAGTAGACAATAAGTAAAGACAAATTCAGTGCCGTAGAGAATCGAGAGTGATCAATGTCGCCCCTTTTCAGCTTAGTTTCACTAGCGTGAGCATTGCGCAGTTCGCCGTTTAAGTGCTAAATATTCTCCCTCGTTACAACCTGCATGGCACCGATGTACGCTTGAGCTGTCAAGAACTTCCCTCTGTCGCAACCCATACCGCCAGTCATCTCGTCGAATCGCTTGTTCCCGGCACCGCCTGTACAAGTTTTAGAGATAGGCACCAATCACACTGTAATTCTGGAACTTCCACTAAATTTTAGGTCCAAGCTTTGACTACAAGGGACTGGGGCCCTCGCCTCAGTGTCCTGGTGTTGTTTTAGGGATTAGGTAAAATCTGCTAGGAGCAGAACAGGGAATGTTAGAACAGTCGTAAGGAGCCACATTCACAACGGTGGTGCTGTTGGGATCATGACCGTGCGCCCGCTAGTCCTCAGGATTTTACACACAGACGTGACTAAATAGGGAATTTTACTCAGGCCACACTAGGATCAGAAAACCCCGCTTAAGGGATACAGTGGGAAATGAGGGAAAGGCGAGTCAGCCTTATTACCTGTGAGCAGGCTTAGGGGTTGACTCTCCCTCGGGGGACCTCATACCATTAGACACGTGGGCCATTATAGGGGCCAGGCCGAACACCCTGGTTAACCCGCCGGCAGCCTACTAAGCTAAGCGGTTCCCTTAGGTCATCGCATAGATCACCGGGGAGTCGTGGAAGCCGGGGTTGTCCGGGCACCACACGCTGAGAAAACAGTGGTGCAGCTGGGATCCCTTAGGGCCAGAACTGGTCCTAGTACAATAGCACATATCCAAGCATAGGTATGCACAGAACGTTCAAGGACAGAATCTACGTTTCCCCAAGAAAAGGTATGAATTACCAAAAAACCATGAAATTGGTTTAATTTTATAACAATACCACTTTTAGAGTGTCGAAAAATCAGGCTTGCCTAGGAAGCGCGAGGAAAAACTATTAAAAGGGCCCAAAATCTTTTCCAATAACCTCAAGCAAGATGTCGAAATCTGTACATTACGTCAGCTGTCCGATAAAAACATAAGTTAAGCAGTTCGACTCTGGTTCATTATTGACAAAAACTACACTTAGGCCGTTTATCAGTCTCAAGTTTGCCACAACAGTCTAAAACTCCACAAACTTCTATCTATTTTTCATTAACTATGCGGTCACATGCAAAACGCTGGGAGCTAAGCCAAAGAGCCTAACGAAAGACCAAAGACGTGAATATTGTTGAGGCAAAAAAACAAGATTTCAAATTGAACGTGTCATGGTTGAACTTAGTATATTCGACTCTTGTCGCGACCGCAATTGTCTTCTATCCGTGTATAATTTCACTGTTTAGCGCAATAAAAGTGGGCATTGCTATCTTTGGAATGAAACTGGAGGGCCAATGAAATAAGAAGTTCCGTGCTGTTGTTTATCAACAACGAATTGCCATTGTCGTTCAGAAGCTATATAATGTTGTGGATATTTGTGGCGGGCAGAAACGTAACATTTATGTTGCTGGTGCGCTCTTGTATGCCGTAAGGTATCATCCGACACTCCGTACAATAACCAAAAATTCGTAGTATGGGTTCATACGTTCATGGAGGTTGACTGCTTTCACGCCAATAGCGAGACGTCGCTAAAAAAGCATTGACTGTGTGAACGATTCCGATAGGGCGTTATTATGGATTCCACATAACTTGAAAACAGTTATCGGAGCGACCCGTAGCAAAATATGACCCAAACCATACAATAGCAGGCAACTGCGACAGGAGGACGTTATGAATTTAAAGGTCTCTGCGACAGAAATGACGCTATTTGGCAGAAAAAACGAGATACTGCTGCTAATGAAATAGTATGGACTAAACCAAAGTGGTTCCGCTTCGAGAAATCGTAAGAATCAAGCATCTTCTACAAGAATAACTACAGCGATAATGGCTTTAATAAGATCGAAATGGTACCCCCTAACATCCCATGCGGACGAAAAATATGCCGATCTTCTTTACTACTGCCAGCCTCCGCACAATGTTATCCAATCCAAATACGCTCCATTTTATCGGGATCTTTCGCATACGTCATCAGTAATTTAAAAAATATTCTGAAGCACTAACTCACAGTACTATATGAATAGAGCATGCCAACAGTTGTAACACTTCTTCACATGCTGAGTCAGAAGATGGTTTTTAGCATTATCTCCAAATCTTAAAAATGTAACTTACGGCCTTCTGCTTTTACACCGCAAATTTATACACACACTTTCATACTCTCATAGACCGCGAACAAAGCTGTAGGGTTCATTCATTGCGCATAGAGCGAAATTGCGTTGAACATCAAAGATGACATGTTTGCGTTCATAAAATTGCTTATACTACGTGGCCTTATTGTGAACTCAAATTTTTGCAATATTTATTTGATTTTAATAAAAGAAGAGCCATGGTATCATCACCTTTAACAATTACTTGCTCACTACAATTTGTATTTTGTAACTAGTGAAGCTCGCTTGCGAGCCAGAATTCGAGTGGTGAGAACAATCCCCCGAAGTCTGTTGTAGAAAGCACACACAAACAAAGCCTACACACAGTACGCAGGTGCAGCATTATATAAACCGTGAGTGATGAGTCATAGTTACGCCCGCCTCTTTTGATAGCCAACGTATGCAGTAGACAAAACATCATACAAAGAGTACAAAAACAATAAACTAACAATTTAATAATTCAATAAAACCCTAAATTGACCGTGAAAAGAACGTTAAAGAATTCAAACCGACACTTGAGAAAAATCTCATTTTTCATACCAAGTATGAAGCAGAAGTGCGAAAAAGATTTGCCACACAATATTTTGGACACTCGCAATCAGCTCGTTGGTACAGCAAACCCCACATCCGACACTAAAACCAACAATATGCACACATTTAGGTGCATTTCCCACTACTTTTCACCAAATATGAAATTTGGCGCCAACTATAAGCTTATAGACTCCAGATTGGGAAGTAGTTGAAAAACTTGTTATATATCATTGGAAAGCTCTGGTAAAGCTACATGGAATAGGCCTATTAGTTTGCGGATATCTCGGTTACTTATTGAGAAAGGTCGCAAAAACTGGAGAGGTTGCCCGAAAAATGGGCCAAAATGACGTCATTTTGCCCCATAACTTTTTCCACGGGAAAAAAATTCAAAAATCGGGCTCTGTCACTACACCTAAATCGACCATTGCGGTTCAAATGAGCTAATCTTGCATCAAAATCCGCCCAACCGTTATCGAGATCCAGGTGCGACAGACACGCGACAGGACCTCGTCAACCCCCCCTCCAGAGCCAAAATTGGAAATTCTCGTTCCACTCGCTCGCTTCGCTCTCTCAATCCACTCGAATTCAAAAATTTGTTATAATCAAGGATTTCAGTACTCTATCAATTAACAAGTTTTCGTACTAGATATTAAATATCTTCTGCAACATTAAGTTAAAAAAATAATTATTATCCAAATGAGATCATAATTATTGTAACGCAATGCAGACATAAATCATTTAAACATTGACACGTTTCAAGATGTTGAGTAAAAATTGTAAACTGCTCAGTGTATAATGAACGTTTGCGTGTGTGTTGTGGTTCATTCCTTACGAATCACAGTAATAGACTTGGGATTAACAGAGCAATCATATAATTTACGCGATTATTGAGGTCCATCGATCATATAGCCTTATAGCCAGAAATTGACCATGATTGTTAAGCCAGCTGCCATAGGACTAAACAAATTATATGCTTAAATTATTCAGTTTTTTCATCTAAATACAACTCTAGTCGAAATAGTTTTGCCAATATTATGTAACGCAATCGGTATTTTTGGCAAAAATAATAATCATCCACAGTTTAAAATATTACCATTCTAGACCATTCCTTTTAACTTCATCAAGTATGTACCTGTAGGGCAGTCTTCGCTTACATTGAATCTCGTGGCTTAGTCCGTCAACAAGACAATGCTTGAAAACAAAGTCATCTCTAATTTATTGTCACAGAATACACTGATAAATGACGCGGCCGAAGGATATTGAGAAACAGTCCGTTAGACTGCTCGCCGGGTACCAGTACAGATGATATATCCATTACACCCGATTCTGGTCCGGTACGTGGAAACAACGGCAATTCGTTTATCAGTCTTCCCGACTCGGCATTCCACAGCATTACCTGGATCAATAAATTCAATGTAAACTTTGGTTATAACACAGCCGTTCAGGGAAAATACTGAAAGTTACCGATAATATTGTGCACAACTACAGTAACCGCTAAAAATAAGTGCAATCGAAAACGATCGAAATTTCGTATAATCCAAATCCATCGCATAGTCGGAAGGGGGCTACATCAGCACTTTTTGGCCCATAGCACCAGTCTTTTGGCAGGAAATTTAATGTCGCTGTGAGATGTAGTAATGGCATGTCCGACGGTCATAATGAAGTATGGTGTACCTCTGTATCAAATCAACATAGCAGGAGCCAGAGGCCTTCAAACCGGGTTGGCTAAATAAAACCAAAAACACATGTCCCACCGTAAACGTTCGCCGTATCGCTAGCACGTGATACATATATGTGTTTTTCATTTCAGTGCGATCCTTTGGTATTTGCTACTTTTTCCGCAAAAACTTGGGAGTAAGCATCGACACTGAAGCTGACGCCAAGCTTCCGAAAATTTTTTCCGTGACATGTAGCCCCCCGGACCAAGGTCAAATCTGGCAGCATACATACGCTGGTAAATAACGTCAAGGGGCACTAGCGCCAAAAATACTATATAACGGTAATCGTAATCAGTACAGGTGTTATTGAAAAATAAAGAATATCAGCGTCTGTCCATGTGTTGTTTCATTATGAGGTCGAAGGTCATAAACTGCCAAAATGCAGCCCCCCCCCCCCGATCTGACGAAAATTAAATTAAAAAAGCCAAATTTAGCATACAGCCTTACAATAGGACGGACAGAAACATAGTAACGCTCCACTAGAATCGACCCATGTATTAAAATTTTCTAATGAAAATGTAGCCCCCCCGACCTGACGTGTAGCCCCCCCCGACTACATGTATAATAAAAGAAACCGAAGGTGGCAATAATCATATTAATATATAAGTTCATCACCATTAATCATCATTGCACTATGATATGGGGCTGTGCTGTTACCTTAGTAGCTAGGGAACCCTTCTGCCTGCCCGCACATCTATTCTTCGCATTGTCGTTGGTATCATCACCTAAATATAAGCTAATGATAGATCAATTATATTTGTTTTACAGCAGCAGCGTGTTAAAATAAATCTAGAATCTCAAGAAGTAGCCAAAGTTTCACGCAATGTATGTTGTAGGAAGGTGTAGCCCCTCCCCTCAACCTGAAGTGTAGCCCCCCCCCGACTTCAGGGGTAACCCCCGATTAACACATATCGGGGTGCCAATTTTTACAAGGCCTAAGGATCTGTATGAAACTTTTTGTCGGACATCCGCCACTCATGGTTGGTTTGTGAGCATAAAATGGTATCAATTATAGGTGCTGTCTCCGTTGCACTAGAAAAACTTCTGCGACAGGCTTATTCTAAATTGGTCGATTTTTAACCATAAAAGGGCCCTAGCTGCACCAATTTTAGGTCGCAAGCCCTTCAAATGGCTTGACCGTGACCCTTTTGGTCCGACTTGCATACAAACACACCATGGTTCACATGTCACTGCGTTACCCTACAGAATGACTTATTTGGGATTAAAATTTGACCCCCAGGGGTACCCTTTGCGACCCCTGTAGCAGGTTTCAGGTAGCTCGTTTTGCACTGAGACATCGATTGTTTTGAAGGGGTTAGACAGTGCATACGAAAACGTTTCAATTTGGCTTCAAAAATGGTGTTTCAAAAGTATTTGGTTTCGTGAAATGACAAATATACCATTCCTGGTGCTCTGCATGCAATACATAACCAAAAAATGAAACACTACATTTTGGAAAGCGGGCTCGTCGACCGTAAAACCTTTGAAACCCCTCGAAATGGTATAATATAGTCACGTTGTACGATACATAGCAAAAGTATAGTATTCACCATGCTTGATAACCTAAATACACACTCGTTGTAAGGTAAAAACACGCAATAATATGCCGAAATTTTAAAAATCAATATTTCTGGCAAAGGGTCGACAGCGGCCCAGCAAGTGGCCGCACAAAAAAGTGATGGTCGGCAAAGTTGTAGATCCCGGTGAAAAAATGAGACGGTTTCGATATTTAAATGCAAGGCCTGTGTCGCGAGATATGGGATGCGGAACGCTTGGTACCCACATGGCCAAATTTAGCAAAAACCCTTACAAGCTGTTTTTTGCCATTTTGGCCCCGAAGATCTAATAAGGGGCACATCCTCATCATTTTATCTATAGAAAAATAAAATTTCGAAACAAATGCACTTGAAGATGAGTTATGTTTGAAAAAACAGACAAAAAATTTCGCAACCTTTCCTAACATCAGTGGTAGCTCCGTTCGCTCCGATTCAAAATTGCACTGTTCGATATCATCCGATTTCAAACGACAACAGACGCATACACCTTTAAAACATACGTCCACTGTGTAAAACAGCGTTACTTTACCTGATATCTAAAATTCAGCAAACAAAAATAAGACCAATGAATAGAATAAACTGACTTCGCTGTTCTGCTCGTTGTAGACAGCAGCGAAAGACGGCAATTCAGTGTCACCGTTTGGATTTAAGGAACCAAAATAGCTACGGCGCATTTGTTTCAGCGTTGTTCCGCTTCGAAATCGGTGTAAAATTTGCGATGAATACGAGCAAATCGATGGTCGTTGACTAGTTGACGAACTTATTTCCGAATCGTTTGCGGAATTACACATAAGTTGATGAAGCTAAAACATCACATTATAATTTAAGCATATCCTTGCAATAATAATTGTAAATAATGATAAAAATTAAGTACGAAAACATATAACTACAAAGTATGTTAATAAAATATCTAATTTATAACATCGAAATCTCCATTTTCTATAACCAATTTTTTAAAAGCAGTAATAAATTTAATGAATTTGGAAATAGAGTCAAAGATGGAACAGAAAAATTCTTGTTGGAAGCGCCGATAATAAAAGTAACAAACCCACTTGTTGCATTCTCGCTGTTAACAACACATTTATCATCTTCAAACAGTAAAGAACCATACAAATTTGAATGTAAAATAGATGTGTTATATATGTGGAATACAGCTCCCGCGATCCGCTTGACGAAAACTATTAACTGTAATCTAGACTACACTATACTTTTTCGGTGCTTTCAAGGGTTTTACGATCGACGAAACCGATTTTCCGAATATACCCGGTCCTCATTTGTTTGGTTATTCTATTTTGTTTGGTTTGTATTATTTTCAGACAAGATAGTCTATGTATAATTTTTTCGGCACACTTAATACAATGGCTTATCTATCTAAAGTCCAGCACGAATATTTCATATGCTTCACATTTCGTATCAGCCTTTTTCAAGGGGTCTAAGATCGACGAACCAGATTTCCAGAACATAAGCAGTATTCAGTTGTTTAAATAATATTTCTTTTTGGATATGTTATAAAACCACAACACTGGCCTGTATGTTTTTCGGCCCCATGAATATAACATCAAGTGGCAGTCTAGAATGCAACATGACTGTACCATTCATTTTCAAGTGTTTTACGGGGTTAAAAATCACCACCGACGAAACTGATTTACCGAATTTAGTATGCCATTACTCATATGGTTGTGCGTAGTTTTCTGAGCTTTTATAGGTTAGAACACGATACTGGTGTTCCGTAACTCCTACCAGACCAGCATTATAACGTTTCAGGGGTTGTAGAGGATTTATGATGCTATATTATGCAAAACCTGTTACCGGTAATAACATAATGACAAACTGGCTTCTCCAAAATGGGGGAGCTTGCATTTATCGATGCATCCATGCAAGAAACGTGTGCCCCAGGTTGGAATCCCCGGCAAAATTTTGGCTCCCCCGGGAAAATTGGCCACAATCAAATTTTTTGCTACACCCTGGGTAAAAACACCCCTATTTGACATAAATAACAATTTTTTTACAAAAACCCTTGTGAAGTTAAAAATTTAATTTCTGAAAAAATTTGGTTGAGCTGCGTTTCTGAGGCTATTAGCAAATTTAGCGTTTTTGTTTTTCGTTGAAAAATATAAAATTTTAAATTTCAACTCACCACTTCGTACGCCCAAAGTTCACTACCCCTGGCAAAATTTTTAGCGAATAGAGGAAGGAACCAGGACAGATAAACCACAGTCACTATGATTAACCCTCCTCTACGAGATAATAGTTTACGTAGCTGCTATGAAAATAAACAGTAACATTACGTTGTTATAAATAACTAAGGTAATTTAAGCAACTGAGAAATGAGAATTTTATTTTATATTTCAAACAGTGAAGCGAAAGACCAGAAGAAAATAACACGCCATTATAACTGAACTGCAGTGCGTTGGGTACCAACGTGACAATAGATTTCATATAGCATATAATAAAATATTAGGTGGATTGATAAGCAGTGCAAACTATTGCGGTAAAATCTTGCACAATCCACATTTTTATGCATGTGAAATACAACCGGCGGCAATAAAAATTCGTCTATTCATTAATACCAATAAAAATATCATAACAAACGAGCATGGAAAAAGAAAAACCTAACGAAATGTACGATCGCTTAGGTGACATTTCACTTTTTAAAACTTGTATAATACGTCCCCCAAGCACAACCGTTCACACTCAAAACCAGCTGAGATGAAACTTTACTTCATCTATCAATATGTGGTTTTACGGCAATTAAAAAAGTGCACATGTTCTTAACTCCAGCAGTATATAATTTACAATTTGCCTGACGTAAATTAATGCAAATTATTTATATTTAATAAGGATGCTATCCAATCTTGCATACATAAATTACGAATACTAACTGTGAATTATACTATAATTCAACCTCAAACCTTGAAATCATATTCTAATCCACAGTGCCTAATCTAACAGATTCATGAGAGCTTAGTCCAAAAGACATAAAACTCTAAAAAGTTATATATCAAACATCAGCAGAAGTTGCTATGCTACTGAAAGCCTCTGAAGTAGTCAACAAAATCCTCTGAATACATTTTTAAATGCCAAATTAATATCAAATACTGCCTCAGGATAATTATAGCGCATTGTGAATAGTCCTATTTTATAATAGACATTATATAATTTTACTGGAATGTCTTTCGTTTCACCACGTAGAATTTGCTATATTTGATGAAAATAAATCAAAATATTCACGTCTACACTATCACTTCCCCGGCGAATACCGCCTTTGCCTTTCTACGCTATAAAACAAATGCCATAATTTGAAAATCTTAGAGTACTACATGGACATTTCACCGACCGAATGAAAAAAACTGACCGAAATAATTTTGCAAAATCTTTTCGAAATATTGGTTTTGTTTTCTAGATGCGGTTTACTTGCATGTCACCTAAATCGGGTCGTTTTCTATGAATTTACTTCACCATGTGAATATCATCCGCACGTGGTCAACGCCGATGGTATGTTTGTTTCGTGATTTTCAATTTTAATACTTTGCGTATGTATGTTTCAACTTTTTATATGTTGTAGTAGTGTTTTCTCCGAGAAAAAAGAAAAGTAAGATTACATATTTATGCGCGAGTAAACCTAACGTGCGCCCATCGACTATCCTATTTTGTAATAGCGTTGTTACGAAACAAATGCGGAAGTTTCATCGGTATTTCGATAACAGAAAATTTGCAAAATCAGACACAAGTACCAAAAATTATACCTTGTGTTCGAACAGAATTTTGACGATTATGAATTTGCAGTGAAAACTGTTATCTAATGCCGATCAGCTTCTGATTTTGTCTATTGTATTTGTCTATGGTTGCGAACATATTTAACGTAATACTGACGTCACAAATCGATCGCTCCTGAGGCTTAGGTTATGCGCTACAAAACTTAATCTGCGCCCAACGACTATCCTATTCTTTTGTTTAGAAAAATATGCGTTATCGAACTCTATTTCCTGAAGCAAAAATTGACAAATTTTTGTTCGCGAACACTCAAATTGTTTATGAACGAAAATTTGTCGCTTTTGAATCGAAAAAAGTTATGTTTGCGAACAATCACTTACAAAGTACAGGACCCTTCTGTTACCCTGTCACATTTACATTAAATTTGTTCGCGAACAGAGACAAGTTCCCACTGAATACTTATAATCGTCATAGAACTGTCAAATTGATTGCAAATCACTACTTCTAAGCTACCAGTCAATCGAATTGCTTGTCGTGCTTGTTCCGTAACAATGGATATGGATTCGACATCATGTTTTACAAAATAGGATTGTAAGTGGGTGCAGGTTAAGTTTAGTCACGCATTACAGTGTTCGCGAACAAATTCAGCGAATCCAAATCCGTTAGATTTTCGTTCGCAAAAAAATCGGTAATTATTTGAATTTTCGCGAACACAAATTTGCCGGATTACTATCACAGTGCTGCGTGTTAGCGAACAGTTTTGCACCAGATTACGGTTTTCTAAAAAAACGTTCGGCAACAAATTTTTAACCGAAATAACAAAATAGGTTAAGTTTGTCGCATTATTCTTTTGGACTTTGGACCTATAGAGAACTGTGTGTTCAGTTAACTATTGGGTATGGGTATTAGGTCGTTTCTTTGATTCGCTTGGTTCCCGCTTGTTGATTTTCATACATTATGCAAAAAATGAAGGCGTGGTGTTTTGCGGCAAAACGTAGAGAAAATTATTTTTCTCTAATTTGTGAACGCCAAGTTTGTCATTGATTTGATTGAGCCTGTGTTGCCAGAGACTGCGGTCGTGTCGTGTTGTTTACTGAGAAAGACAGGCAGTCGCGATTGTTATTGCTAGAGAGAATAGTAGTTTCAACCATTAAGTCCTAAAATGCAAATATATAATTCTGTATGAATATGAGCAACGAAAGTACATAATATTGCTTAAATAATACAACTTTTTTGCAAACCTGTTGTGTGGACTGCTACGTGTTTAATATTGCTCTTAAATATTTTGTTTTCATTTTTTATAAGCATTATTGCACAGCTGGAAATACAGACTATTAAATTTAAACAAACAGTGTTAAAAGGTGGGTCATTTCACGAAACCATGTAATTTGGTTCGGGGGGGGGCTACATCGGCACTTTTTTGGCCCATACCACCAGTCTTTTGGAAGGAAATTTAATTGCGCTGTGTGGTGTAGTAATATGATGTCCGACGGTCATTATAAGGTATGGTGGACTTCTGTGCCCCTAACATAGCAGCAGCTAGGGGTCCACAAATCGGATGGGCCAAATGAAGCCAAAAACATGTCCCACTGTGAACGTTCGCGGTATCGCCAGCACACGATAATGTGTGTTTTTCATTTCACTGTGATAGTTTGATATTTGCTAATTTTTCCGGAAAAACTTGGGGGTGAACATAGACACTGAAGCTGACGCCAAGCTTCAGAAGTTTTTTTCGTGACATGTAGCCCCCCGACCTAGGTCAAATCTGACAACTCGCATACGCTGGTAAATAATGTCAAAGTGCACTAGCGCCAATAATTCTATATAACGATAATCGTAATCGGTACAGGTGTCAGCGAAAAAAAGAAGGTGAGCGTATGTCTATGTGTTGCTTAGTTATGAGGCCAAAAATCACAAAGTGCCAAAAATGAGGTATGCAAAATGTAGCCCCCCCCGACCTTACGAAAATACAGTTTAAAAAACCAAATTTAGCATACAGCCTTACAATAGGCCGGATGGAAATATAGTAACTTCCCACTAGAATCGGGCCATGTATTAAAAATTTTTAATGAAAATGTAGCCCCCCCGACCTGATGTGTAGCCTCCCCGACCGAATCCAAATCCAGAACCTCTAGAAGTAGTTAAGGTTTTACGCGTTATATGTTGTAGAAAGGTGTAGGTCCTCACCCGACTTAAGGTGTTGCCCCCCGACTTCAGGTGTAGCCCCCCCCCCCCGACTTACACATATCGGGTTGTCAATTTTTACAAGACCTACGGATCTGCCTGAAATTGTCTGTCGGACATCTCCCACTCATGGTTGGCTTGTGATCATAAGTTGGTATCTGTATGTGCTGTATTCGTTGCGCTAGAAAAACTTCTGCGACACGCTTGTCCTAAATTGACCATTTTGAACCTCAAAAGGTTTAACGGCACCAATTATAGGCCACATGTCCTCCAAATGGCTTGACCGCGACCTTTTTGTCCGGCTTGCATACAAACAGACCATAGTTCATGTGTCGCTGCGTCAACCTATAGAATAAAGACTTATTTCGGATTAAAATTTGAACCCCGGCGGCTCTTTGTGACCCCTGTAACAGTTTTCAGGAAGTTCGTTTTGCATAGAGACGTCGATATTCGAAAAATTCAAGGTTTTTTACGTCGGAAGGGGTCTAAACACTGTAGATTCGAAAACGTTTCATTTTGGCTTGAAAAAGTGGTGTTTAAAAGTACATGGTTTCGTGAAATGACCCAGGTATAAATTTTGTATATTGATACCATTGCTCTTTTATGAAGTTCTGATCTGTTTTCGTCTGTATTGTCTTCATTTTTGATTCGTATATTACGTATCTAAATAGCAATACTTGTATTTTTTCACAATGAGTTCTATAATTTATGTCATTCATTTTTTGTTATACAGAGAGAATATAGATTCTTTTATGTGTTTATTTTGAGCACATCGATTAATAGATTTTATCTACAAGAGGTAGTGCTACCTGTCTGCTCAGAGCAGTAACAATGATTTATGCTAGCAGTGTGCTGTCTTAGTTTTTGTATGTTATAAAAAATTATTGTAGGCCAGTGTGTGTCGCTAACTGCGCATAACTCATCTAACCAGTTTCTTGTCTCCATGCGCCCGGAACAGTCAAAGCCGTACGCAAGACACGAGGTAGTCATTTTTGCAATTTTCTGCTGATATTGATATGTACATATCTAGATGCGAATTGCCTCGGTCGGTGAAATGTCCATGTAGTACTCTCAGATTTTCAAATTATGGCATTTGTTTTATAGCGTAGAAAGGCAAAGGCGGTATTCGCCGGGAAGTGATAGTGTAGACGTGAATATTTTGATTTATTTCCATCAAATATAGCAAATTGTACGTGGTGAAACGAAAGACATTCCAGTAAAATTATATAATGTCTATTATAAAATAGGACTATTCACAATGCGCTATAATTATCCTGAGGCAGTGTTTGATATTAATTTGGCATTTAAAAATGTATTCAGAGGATTTTGTTGACTACTTCAGAGGCTTTCAGTAGCATAGCAACTTCTGCTGATGTTTGATATATAACTTTTTAGAGTTTTAAGATAACGAGGATAATAGCAATGATGAATCAGGTAATGAAGGTGAGAGTGAAGAAGAAGTTTGGTCGTATTGGCAAGATCCCTGCCGAGCCTGTTACCGTAGGCAAAATACGCCGCCCCCACACGAGTGGGACTCGACAGGAAGATGGGAATGTCATCGACCGCCGAATAAAAGTAGTCCAGCCAGCAAGGCTGAAGTAGTAATTGAGAGTAGTATAAATAAGAAGTTAAGTCAGAGTGAAGAACTGCTAGTCAGCGAAGAAGTTAGTGAAGTAGAAGAATGCGATCGAGAAATTGCAAAGATTATGGAGCATAGTAAAGACTTAATACAGTCAGAGGATCCTATCGAAGGATGCCAAGTACGCCTCTGGATGAATTAGGTGAATCCAACGAAGAACCAGGGATGTAGAGTCGGGTGACGACCCGGGTTTACATTGTAGCTCCGAAATAGAACCCTCTAGTCGAGTATCTTCAGAAGAATTTAACACATCGCCTGGCATGTTTTTGACGGACGAACTCGACCTAGTGAATAATAATAATAACATGGACTTTAATTGGACACAAGAGACTTTGTTGAACTATGTGAATGAGGAAAGGACGAGACGATTACGTGAATTGGACGAACGCTTGCATAATCTATTTCGGTTGGACTTTGATAATGACGTACCTATTGAGTTTGGAACGTTGAGAGTGATGACAAACGAAGAACGCATTAGACTGTTAGGACCGGACTACATGTTCACTATTCCCAGGGAAAAAGTGAAAACGATGAAGTACCGTTATCCACGTATTGAATTTACTCCATTCCAACCTAATCCAGGAGACCGAGACGAAGGACGAATGGAAAATGCAGAGTTTATAATACCCGACAAATGTTTAGGTCTAGAATGGCATTGCTTACCACAACCAAGAATTCTCTTTTATAGACGTACCCTTATCGTAATTGAACAACTGACTAATTTAGCTCGGCTGTTTGAGATACGTTCTGATGCATGTAGTCACCCAGAACTTAAAAGGGATGCAACCGTGTTAGCTCATTTATTAGGTGTAGTTTCACCAATCGAACACAGAACCACAGGAATTTACTTAAGTATCATAGCTCTAGTCTCTCTGGAACTTCTTCTAGAGTTGGCGGGTAAATGCGTGAATGGCCACACGCTCCGCCAAGTTATGGAGGAAACCTATAAGGCTGAGTTAAGTTATTTACCCCCTTGTTTGAAATGTGGAGAAAATCATCTTGACCTGTCTAAGCCCTTAATTCTTCCCGAGAGTGAATGTCATTTTGACGGATATTATGGAAGATGGAGTTATACCGGAACCTTATTTACTAGTTGTGCCTTTATCGATTTAGATGGAACTATTTGGCTTCGTTGGTCATACTTTGTAGGATTAGGAACACAGCCAGCCAGAGTAAGCTACCGCAATAGCAATTTGGAATTCCATGAACTAATCAAACAAGCTCCTTATCTGCTAGACATTATTTTCCGAAATCAAGGTACCCAAGGGATCCCAGTAAATGTACTGGTACAGCATATAACTGAACACACAACATTTGAGAATGAATCTCATAGACAGGATCGCCAGAAACTGATGAAGGCCCAGCTACAACTACTAAGACACCCAGTAGCCTCACTAACATGTGAAGCTCCAGTAAGAAGCACCTCAGTAGAAGACCTCGATCAGCAGTCAGCTGATGCGATGGCGGAATATCTAGATGAAACGGACACCGACCCTGAAACGGATAATAATCAGGTTAACGAAGATATAAGCCTTCCCTGCCAAGATGAAATAGAATTAGAACAAATCCTCGAGGAACCCCAAGAGACGCCAGTCGCGTCTAATCCATTAATTGGATACCGGACTAGTACCTTAGTCAACGGTATTTGTGGAATTCTCTTAGTTATGTGGTTGGCATTGATTTCAACCACTCACGCAGTTTCGACGCCGATGAGCGAGAAAATATCCCGCCTAGGAGTAGTAGTAAACTCTCAAGTAGGAGTTGTAGTCGAGACTCAAGGACTAATGGTCACGTCAGATCAACTCACATATTTACCAGTAGTATTACAGCTAACATTAAGACATTGGAGACCAGATAGGAGAGCTCCTTCAGACGAAGTTACCCCTTGCTTATTATACAACGCGGATGGCTCGTGTTCATCCGATTGTTGCTATTGGAGCAATTGCACCACTGACCCGCAATTGTACAAAACCATGCGAGAATTAGGAACAGAGTTAAGTGGAACTTACAATGGAGTTTTGGATATTAGTTACTATTCGAACCTTATGCGCTCATTTTGTGATAATAACTTACATTTCTGTCATGATGACCCTAAGAGAAGAAAGCGTTTCGTCACGCTTATTGCAGCTGCCGCTGGAGCAGTGTCAGGATTTTTAGGAATGGGAATGTCCATTTCCAATGGCATTCACATACACAATATGGGGAACCAAATGCACGCTATAAGAACGTATATGAGAGATACTTTGGAAGCAACCCTACGTAACACGAAGGAAATTAAGAAGTCGACCCAAGCTAATGAAGAGTTATATGCATTTTTACATCACAGTATGCAGGAAGTAGTTGACATGGTAGAACAGGTTAGATGCTCACAACATAGAGCAGTCATGCAAGTGAACCAGATGTTGCTTACCCATACAGTTCGAGCTAACATTCGATCGTCCGTCCAAGCTATAATGCAATCCATGTTGAGTGGAGAATTAACGCCGACCGTAGTAGATGCCCTAATGTTAAGACGTTTATTTGAGATGGATCCAAGAATTTCTCAGTCGATTTTAGCCCGTGAACCTAATTTAGCATACCAATTTGGGCGAGTTTTACCAGTTAACGTGGATTTGAATACTTTTCGATTCGGATTTATTTTGCAGTTACCCTTACCAACCACGAATGATATGAGACCGTATTTTCGCATATATAACACCGGCTGGAATGTACCCGCTACTCGAACGCATGTAAAACTACCGCTACCAGAATATGCAGCACGCGTATCTTCATCGCGCTTTGAAGTATTGAACTTAGCCGCTTGCAAACGCCGTCCAGGCATTGCATTCTGCGAACCGCACGCGCTTGTAATAGATCAACGCATACATTGCCTTGATTGGATCATTTCGGGTGACCTCGTCTCTGAGTACACAAAATCGAAATGCCAAAACCGCTCTTTAATCGGGCCACTTGACAATGGTACCGATGTCTACACTACTATGCAAGGAGTCTTGCTCCGTACTTCGGAGAAGAAACTCGTAATCACAGACAAACGACATTTCGCACATATTACACAAGGACAAAGTAGAATAGTACCCAACCATGGAGTCGTTTGGATGCCACATGGCAATTACACACAGTTGATCGTAGGATCACTTATGCTAACTAGCATGTTACAGCTTGAGGAATTGATGGTTCGAGTTGGCCCTAACATTTCCATGGACCAGTTGTCTAATACTAAGTTAAAACCCCTCACTTGGAGTTCTTTAGAAAATGCTAAGGCAATCAATCTACAGGTGGCTCAAATAGCCAAAGACCAGTTACACAAAGTTATAGCCCTTCCCACACTTGAGTATACTGGACTCTCTCCATACGCAATAATCACCATAGTGTTAGGCATCATTGTACTAGGATATGGCCTCTATAAGTGTAAATTACCTCTTCGATGCCCCCATTGTTTACCCAGATGGTTCCCTGGTAAAAGCCGGGTGGATAACCGCCCGATTGAACTAACCCCAACCACCCAATGGATGATGTCTTCACCTGAAGCATCTACCACTTCGTACACCGACGAAGCACATGTTACGACACCGCTACAGAAAGCAGAAAGTACAGCATCTTTGCCGTCCCCCGATAGGATTCGTAGAACTAGTAGGACCCCGCGTCCTTATACAAGGAAACGCCCTACTCCAAGCGCTCCTTCTGATGAGGCATGGTATTTATCGATGATGGAGAGTTATTCGCTAACCCCATCCGTCGACTACGTAGTAGATCCCGCACTGGTGTCGTTACCAAACGAGTCAATTCTATTAGAGCCAATAATACCCCGTTGATTATAAACACCACTATTCTAGGAACACCCGTAAATACTCTTATTGACACTGGAGCAGATGTCTCCATTTTATCTCAAGCTACTGCAGCCCGACTAGGATTAGTACCCCGCGAATCTACCAATACGAGAATAGTTTCCGCCACGCAACAAGAACTTTCTATAAGTGGAGTAGTGAAAGTACCTATAACTATAGGAACCCTTACGGTTCCCTGTGAATTTCAAGTCACGAATGACACCCCATACGAATGTATTTTAGGAACTGATTTTATGGCCTTCTTACCACAAGTTGCCATAAATTTTAAAGACCGTTGTCTAGATCTATCGAATGGTTCAGAGAAGTGCTCTGGGCCTTTTGCCGACCAAGCAGATTATTATCCACCCGTAATCAATGTCGTAAGTCGACAATACGTACAAGTTCCCCCAAATACTGAACTATTTATTAACGCAATACCCGAAATTGCACAACCTCCTATAGGACAAGCACTATTCGTGCCAGACCCATTAATACTAGATTTAGCGATTGCTCACGCTCTGGTTCTAACCGGACAGCGATTAATTCCCGTAGCCGTAATGAATTTTGGAAATCTCCCTACAGCAATTCATGCAGGACAGACCATAGGACACATCGAAATCCTCGACGACTCTGCGGTTGAACTCTTGTACGATCAAAATAATCTCCTACTGAATTTGGGACCGCCCAAAAGGGTTAAACAATGTAATAGATTAGGACTAACAACCGACAATGTCGTACAAGTTATAAATGAACAAAAGAAAGCGATCGACACTGAACGTTCGATCCAGATACTTAGCGAGATCAATTTCTCTAACACTTCTATGACTCCATTCCAGTTGAAACAACTCAAAACCGTAATTTCAGAAAATTCGGATGTCTTCAGTACACATCCATTTGATTTAGGCCGATGTGGCATACATCAGCATAAGATAAACACTGGAAATGCCAAACCGATTAAACAAGTTCCGTATCGCCTTGCCCACTCTTTGAGAGAACCCCTCCGAGAAGAATTAAATAACATGGTTGAAGCCGGATTAATAACACCCTCCGATTCCCCATGGGGATCGCCCATCGTATACGTAACCAAGAGTGACGGAACATTACGCCTGTGTGTCGACTTCCGTAAGTTGAACCTAGTTGCCGAACGAGATGTATATCCATTACCCCGTATCGACGATATTTTAGGATGTCTCCGAGACACTAAATTTATGTCCAGTTTAGATTTGAACAAAGGATTTTGGCAACTTGAACTAGATCCCGAAACGAAAGAGAAGACCTCTTTCGTTACCGTTCATGGACAATACGAATACAATGTCCTTCCCTTTGGTCTAAACTCTTCCCCCGGAGCGTTTCAACGATGCATGTCAATTGTACTCAAAGGACTAGAATGGGAACGATGTTTGATATACATCGATGATATCTTGATCTTTTCCCCTAGTTTTGATAGACATCTAGTAGACTTGGTCACTGTGCTGGACCGTTTTCGAAAAGCTAATCTCAAACTAAAGCCATCAAAATGTCAATTTGGACAGAAACAACTTAAATATCTAGGCCATATTATAAGTTCTGAAGGAGTAAGACCTGACCCTGAAAAGACTGTTGCGATAGATAATTATAAACGTCCTGAAACCCTGAAACAACTCCAAAGCTTTCTAGGTCTCGTTGGATATTACCACAAGTTTATACCCCAATACTCAGATATTTGTGAACCCTTGAATGGTCTTCGCCGAAAAGACTCCGAATTCAAATGGACACCCCAATGTGAAGAAGCCTTTAACAAGTTACGAAAAGCCCTAGTCGAAGAACCTCTGTTAATCTACCCAGATTTTACTAAACCGTTCGTTTTACAGACAGATGCCTCTGGTTACGCCTTAGGAGCTGTCCTATCCCAGAAAACCGACAAAGGAACACAACCCATCGCTTATGCTAGTAAATCCCTAGTAGGCTATCAACGTAGGTACCCTGCTATTGAAACCGAAGCTTTGGCCATACGTTGGGCCGCGCAGCATTTTAAACATTACCTATTAGGACATGAATTTCATGTAGAAACTGATCATAAGCCGCTTAAGGCTCTTTTCGACCGGCCTCCGCGAAACTCGCGTTTGGCCCAGTGGAGAAATGAACTATTAATGGAATTCGGTGGTTTTGACATCACCTACCGACCTGGAAAGGCCAATGCAAACGCAGATGCTCTCTCGAGAGACCCTCAACACGATATAGGAACCCCATTGTCCTCAGACAATGAGGAAGAACAGGACGAAGAAGGGGAATACCGTAAAAGAGTGGCAATGTTGTCACGCAAAAATGGTTCTAAGCGCAAAAGATCGGATGAAACCCCCGAACAGAGAGAAGCGAACGATAAGTTCGTTAAACGGACGCTTAAGAAATTGCAACAAATGATGCCTAATGCAGAAGTACCTAAACTGACAGAAGGATTACGTAGGAGAATATTAGATACTTACGGTGAACCCGAAATAGTTAGTAATCCTCAAGATTATGTCATCGTAGGCTCAGGAGTTATAGGAAGCCCTGAACCAGGTCCTAGCGAACAAAACCCTGGTCCTTCAAGTGCACCCGATCCTCCTCAGGAAGATTCCCGTCCTCCCGCAAACCAACCTCAAACTATACCTGAGAAAGAAACTTTCGACGCGTTAGTTAAAGTAAGATACGCTTGTGAAAGCCCTATGGTCCTATTAAGACCCGAACAAGTAAAAGACACTGGAGAAGGTTTATATTTACCACACTTTAGCCAAGAACCAGATAAGAACTTAGTGACACTTATTCCTCGATTACAACAACAAGACGACAAGTTTGGTCCTATTCGAACATATTTACAGAAAGGAACTCTTCCCGAAGAACCTAAAAATGCTGTCACACTAAAACTAGAATCACACTACTATCGTATCTGCCCTACAACACAAATCTTGTACCTACACCCAATCTTACCAAACGATCATCGCCCGAAACTTTGTGTCCCTCGTCGACTTATTCCCCATATCTTGAAGCATGAGCACGATACCCTATTTGGAGGCCATCCAGGCCGTGATAGACTTATGAGCAAACTGAAGCAATTTTATTATTGGGAAAACATGAGTAAGCATGTTGAAGATTATGTAAAGAGATGCGTAACTTGCCAAAAGTCTCGTAACTTACCTCAGAATGTCCGAGCTGCCTTAGGCGACCTACCTCAAGCCAGCGCCCCTATGCACCGCATGTACGTTGACATCCTTGATATTCGAGTTGAATCCCGTACTGGAAATAAGTACGTACTCGCTTTTATTGATCAATTTACCAAGTTTGTTATTGCCGTCGCCATCCCTAACCAAACAGCTCGCACTGTGGCTCAAGTATTTATCAAAGAAGTTGTATGCCGACATGGCGAACCCGCTGAATTAGTATCCGATCAAGGTCGATGTTTCATTTCCGACCTCATGCAAGCCTTGTGTGCTGAACTACGTACCTTCAAGCGTGAAACGCTAAGTTATAATCCTAAAGCCAATGGCAAAATAGAAATATTTAATCGCAGCTTACTTTTCTTGTTACGAGCAGCCCTACCGTCTGATGATCATACAACCTGGGATGAACTGTTACCTTATCGCATAATGTCTTATAACTCATCTGTGCATACAACTACCCGATATCCTCCGTTTCTGTTGATGTACGGATATTACCCCGGAGTACCAGGAGATATCTCCTCGCCAGCTGACTGGGAAAAGTACCCCGGAGCTGAAGCTTATCGAACTAATGTACAAAGATGGCTTGCCACTATTAGAGAAAATGCATACCGTTCAATGCAAGCCGCCCGTGAATACCGTAAGCAGTATTATAACCGGAAAACTAAAATTCCTCCATATAAAGTTGGAGATGAAGTGTGGGTGTATCGATACCACACAACCCCTGGCTTATCGCGTAAACTTGAACAAAGTGGTGTGGACCGTATCAAATAGTAAAGGTCATACCGCCATGTCTCCAAATACGCCATACAGCGCAGAGTCATGCGAAAAGGCATCTTGTGCATTTTAACCGTACTAAACCCTGTTGTCGCCCACTTCGCACTTTTCCAGGTATGGAAGATCCTTTACAGGACGTACCTGATGAACAATTGGAAACCCCATTGGAATATCCTAATGAAACGATCAACGCCGATCGTCTGTTTATCCGCGAAGTCCAAGCCGCGGACCCTGAATCAATCGCTGAAATGCGACAATCATTTGCGCCTGATTATTCCCGCAAACGAGCGGATGAAACCGAACCTGCGGATGACACTGAGCCCGCAGTGAACTTAACTCAAGCACAAGCTGATATTCACTTATCCGCCATGGATACTAATATACCTAACCGATTACCTATTGTTGATCCAAACCGGACGCCTCAATATGATTGGCCCTGAATCACCCAAGAACTTGTTACTCAAAACGCATCTCAATTACCTTATTTGCCAGATAATCACACTGGTCCTCTGCCTGAGTATGGCGAACATACAGTACCTATAACGCGGAAAGAATACCGCCGAACTGATGAACTATTATCACCTAATTTCGAAGGATTCGATGAGTTTGGAAACCCGATCCTTGCGCCTCAGGCTACTTTACCCGCTGAGGAGGAACAATTCCCTCACCGGAAGACTCCGTATTTATTACCCGCTGAGGAGGAACAATTCCCTCACCGGAAGGCTCCGTATTTGTTACCCGCTGAGGACGAACAATTCCCTCACCGGACGCCCCCGTATTCAACTAGCCCGTATAACCGCTGCGATTTAGAATTAGCTGCCACTTGGGCACCGAAGCCCGATTATCCCGCTGGCTTACACCCCGAACAGATAATGGATTCACCTGAACCGAGTGAGCCACTGACCATGGCCACTACTACAATGCGAGGAAATACCGCATTTGTTACTTCCCCTGAACAGGATGCGCCTGTATCAGCGCTACCCCAATATAAGTTCCGTGAAGAACCTATACAGCCCAAGCCTTTTCCTGGAATACCAGAAGGCGAACCAATCCCTCGTTATCGTGCACCGTCCCCTGATGATTCCTTATACCAGAATTACTCTAGTAACGCTTCAATGGATTCTGAACCTGATGTACCTGTAACTCAACCCCGTTCATTTAGTCGATTGCTCTCACCGGATGACTTATCTCCCGTGAGACCTACACCATTCTCCCCACCATTTAGAGATGATCACGTTGGACCTTACCATCTTCGATCTCGAAACACCCAAGTCGAACCACCTCCTAAACCACCTAGACAATCTGAAACAGTACACACAAGAGACCCTTACATACCAGAAACAGCATTTATGGGAAGACATACTAGAAGAAAGATAGCTGAAGAAGTCATACGAGACTTCTTAGCTGAGGAAGAGGAACGAAGATGCAGAACATTAGAAGGAACTGAAAGTAGTTCCCAAGCTGCAACTGAATTATTGGAACACTTCGCAGGAAGTACAACACCTGTACCAGAAACCGCACGTTATTTACGTGAACAAGTACAACCACTTTTGGAGGAGACAATTACTAAGACCCGCCGGGGTCGACCTCCAAAACAAAGAGTAGTAATAGAAAGTGCATCAGAAGAATCAGAAACTGAGTTAAACAGAGTCAGACAAGGAATAGCACGAGTACTCAGTGATGATGAACCTACCCCAACCGCTTCGCCGCAACGCAGTCACACGCGCAGGCAAGAACCTGCATCGCAACATAGTACACACGCAAAACCGCGTATTATTAATAATTTTAAGCAAGCAATCGCAAGTACTGCCGCCGCTAGGTATACGCAAACCGCAACTAACGTTACTTGGACCAGAGACGGATCGTCAATGATACCTAAAATGGGAACTAAAGCTTATAGTTTATATGAACCGACTACGTCGATGTAGACCAGAAATACCCAATACCCGTAACTAGAAGAAGTGAACCTGTCCAACGACAGGATGTACCAACCAACCGCCGTGAAATGCCGTATAAACAAGCCCACGAACGCCGTTGGCAACCACCCGATACGATTCCGACCGCTGAAGCCTTCCGTAGGACGGCCCAGCGACCTAAGGAAGACCGTGCCGGTCGAAGGCAAACTTTCCCTGTCCAACCACCGACACGAGTCGATCCCTCCAGCAGACAAGCAAGCAGCCGAGCAATGTATTCACCTTATTTGGATTTTATGGATCAACCTGGTGCCGAACATATCATTCGACACCACCCAGAAAGAATCCCGAATTACCCATGGGGACGTAGACCACTACGCCCTGAAGACTTTGGACTTCAAACCGTTCAAACACCGCGCCCACCACCCCGTCGAGGACGACAATAGCCGTCCTGACAGCGCTGAAACAACACTAATCCCGTTACAAACCTCGAGCTCCGACACAAAATCGCCCCGAAGAGCCGTCAGTAATGATGAAGTATTTGAATTCTAGATGAATTATCTCAAAGGACCGAAGCGATGTGCCGATATCAACAAATTGCCTGAAAATTCCGTTTCCGTGCCGTATTATTTCATCGATTACTCGAAGCCGATCGAAATTTTTCTTTCTAAAGGCACTCGTTGGCCTATGTTGTCGAACATGGCCGCTCTCGATCAAACGATTCAACATTATCCCATCGAATACAACTCCACCGAACAAGGATATCAATTACTCGTTACCTATGTTTTTAACGAGGATCAAGCCCGTCAAGATATCAAAGATCTTCGACTGGGAGCTCGAGATGTCAAATCCATTGCCCGAAGAAATAAACAACAATTTTTGGACGAGGTAAATACTCAGCTTCTTCGCCCCGTCCTTCGAACCGTTTTATTGCCCAAATTCGACCTGCCCACCTTAAAACATATACTATTATCCACAGGAGAAGCCCAGCTGCTGGAAGCTAATCCTTCCGATAGCTTCTGGGGCATAGGCGTTGGACCTCATGATTTTAAAATGGGCCGTCGCCCAAGAAATTGTCACAATGTGGACGATTATTACAAGAAATTCGCACCTTCCATAAAAGTGGAATCGTCTCATGGCCCACAACAATGATTCTCGGCGATGCTAGCGCCGCCTCGTTGTTAAAATTTAACGAAAGACCTGATTATTTCGTCCATAGTTGGCCAAAAGCAACTATGGAATTCCTTATCCGAATGGCTGTTTGTTTGGCTACCCCACAAACTCAAGCTATCGTTATAGTACGCGGATATTTATCTGCCTTGCGAAAGAAAACATGGGAAAAGCACCCGCTAGACTCTCCTCGCCATGTTGTACGGCGACTAAGACATTACCTGTGTACCTTTGATTATCTGTTAGCAGATTCTGCTACGGCTATTGTAACGCCACCCCCACCGTATTGGAATTTCGTATCGGATATGACGGCTTGGTCGACTGAATTTCAGGAGGCCTACGCCGAATTTCAACGAAGTAAGCCCCACATGTTGTGTAAAGTAAGAATGCCGCCTTTCTCTCCGGAATTGCAGTCCCCTAACGCCTTGGACTGTACCAAACGCGGTGTAAATGAAAATTGGGAACCAGTAATTAATGATCATTTCGCCGACTATCCGTTGGTTGGACGATCAATTACAAAGAAAATATTAAATTCATGAGAACATAGAGTAGAATTTTGGAATGTGAACATATTAAAGTAAATAGAAACAGCCCGTTTACTGCTACTTGAATTAATAATCATGTTTATTGTAACATGAATTGTTCATGACTGTATCGTATTGATATATGAAGGTATTGTTTCGGTATGGATGTATTGTTGTGAGTTTGATATTACGTGTACTTACGTGCAGATTATAGTTATGGAAAATTGGATACCCAAAATTTGGTGCAAGAATTTAGGTTAGCGAGGACATAAAGACGATATAAAATCCAAAATTTTTGTAGTTTTCAAACCTAGAGTGTAAGGACTCGCCAGTTTTCGCAACATCACTAAAATATTTATTTCTTCAGTATCGATTGGACTGTTGACAACAGGGTCCCTAGAGCCTTAATCCCAGTGGATCCCTCTTCTTCCCTAACCCCTCCGAAATTACCTCGAACGAAGTTTTTCCCCAAAATAGCCTAACTCTAGCTCAAATACTGCTTGCAAGAGCAGCGTTACACAGCAAAAGCTCTTATCAGTAACAATCGTAAATTTAATATTTCGAGCTTTTACTACCTCACACTGTCCAAATGCTCATTTGCGGTGAGGTCGACTCGCGGTACGTCGTGAAAGAAGAAGACGATCCATCTCCAATTGTTCCCAACTTTTGTACGGGTTCCCGCACGGGAGCCCTATTTCCTCTTACGAAAGATCACACAGAGAACGTGCGGAGGGACGCCAAGAAACTCGCAGGAAAAGAGTCGCCCGAATGAGGCTACCGTCCTCTCTAAAATCAAAACAATAGCCCCTGCAGAATAACCCTTAATCCACCCTAAATGGAACCTTGAGTTCGTCTCCCCGTAGCCCTCACAGCCACGGGAAAAATAGCGAAAACACCCTGAAACTATAACTATTCTGTGAAAACTCCTAAAATTTCGATATTTTCTCTTATGGATACTTCAAATATGTAGAAGATATGCTTACCATCAACAATGGTAAACTTAATAAGCTAGGTTTTGACCACCTGCTTAGAAAGTTGGGACAAGTTATTGTGATACTTGTCGTAATATTACTGTTTGTGATATATTTATATGTCTGGTAATGTGATGACTTGTCAAACACAGCTGAAACACAGCCACTAGCCGCGAAATTTGTGAAGGATCGAAGCAACCCCGATCCCGTTTTGAACACACCAAAGACACCCCAGAATAATATTCCAACCCCAGGTATTAGGTCAAATAATTTTCCCTTTAAAAATTGAGAGAAGGTCATAAAGACCGTTAGGATTTCGTTGGAAATTTATAGGAGGCCCAAGGAACGTTCACAAAACCAGCAAAACATACCAAGAAAATACCAAAAGAAACCACATATGAAAGTGGATCAAAGAAAATAAAAAACTTGAGCACCCGTAAATCTGATATTCAACTATAAACGACAATTTTAAAATAGCCAGCGGACATCAATGAAACCCCGTAAACCGCTGGTTGAAAACCTCGATATATAAAGTCCTACGCGAAATCAATTTTCGGATTGTACAATATTTTTGCTAATTTATTATTTATTAGTAATTGTACATATGTTGCTTTTGGCGATTGTGGAGCAGGGTGTTGGCGCACCATTTTTGTAGGGCTCATGCCTCCAGTGAGGCCGATTTTTCTAAGGAAGAAGGGGTAGTGAAAACCCTACGCCCGGCCAACTAGTTAAAACAAAGGCAGAAACACCCGTCGAAACCAAGGCAAACCGTCGTACGAGAAGTAACAGCGAGAACACGAAGAGCTACCTAAAACACCCGAAACGAACCTAAAATCCCCGATAAGACCACCTTTAGAACTCGTACTTAATCTTCCCACCCCAAGTAAAAAGTCAAATAATTTTCCCTTTAAAAATTAAGAGATGTTACAGATCCATACGGATCGTTACGAGGTGGATAATCCTGACCACAGCCTAATGGCAAACTTTTAGCGGAAACCCATAATCTTGACCACACGATAATGGTCAACATTTACGAAAATCCTGACCACACCCCAATGGTCAACATTTCTTTGAACAAAAATAAATCTGACCACAGTGCAATGGTCAACATTTCTTCGTCCACCAATAATCCTGTCCACAGTGTAATGGACAACATTTCAGTGAACGCCGAAAATCCTGTCCATGGTGTAATGGTCAACATTTAGTTGAGTTCCCCGATAATCATGACCACGTGTATAGTGGCCAACTTTTCCGACTTCAGCCCCCAGAGTCTCCTCAACCTGGCACCCCCGACGGGAATAGCCCAAGAGGGTACGGAACCCACCCTCGCCTTGCAATACGTACATCTATGTAAGTAGAATCAATTGATCGCCTCTTGGCGCAAGCGAATATATAAACTGAGTTCCCCTATACATACGCATCGACCATAAAGCCCTGTTGTCACCTCATATGTAGATTGCCTAACTGGCACATACCACGAACCTCAGTATATATATACGTAAACCAGTAAGCGAAACACTCACAAAGAGCAATATATTTATATAAGTACATGATTACGACAAATCAAAAATTATAGGATATACATTAATAATTGAAACGGAACCAAGAATCAAAGTATATATATATATGTACGTAATCGAAACAACCCCCATGGCTTGATATATATGTGTAACGGTAAACGGAGTAATCAGGTTCAGAGAGTCCCGCTGTGTAACCGACTCGATTTTCAGTATTTCGGCCTGCACCGCCGACGTCGTTTCGATTAAGATGGGTATCGTTATTGCTATTTCAGGGATGGATATTTGTCAAGGAATCGTAACCGTATATGCAGATATTTGTATCCATCTATTGCGGTGCCCTGATGGCACGCCTCGATATATATGTACCTATTGACAATATCATGATTTTACCATGTCATTGTTGGCCATAAAGGCATCATCGTATATATTTGAATTACGTACCATTGATGTCATTCTTGCTGTACTTTTGACGGCCATAAAGGCACGTTTCTATATATGTTACCATGACTGTATCATATAACTGGGTACCGTGAAATCGATGTTGTTGTCTATACATGTTTTCAGGTACAAATCGATTGGGACGTAAATTGTTATATATAATATTGTACTGTATCCATACCGTTCGTTGTTGTAATTCAAGGCCATAAAAGCGCCGCCCTAGTGTTACCATTGCATACTATTTCATGATCATTTCGTATTATATTTGTACTGTTTTATCGGATTGTTCAGGCCATAAAAGCGCCTGCATTGTACCATGATATTACGTACCATGTTTACCGTACCTTGTTGTATTATTGTACTTTTTAGGTTAGAGTTACGAGTGATGGAAAAGTAACCAATTTGACATGCTTTTCGAAGGAATTTTAGGGATTTGCGCGCTTGCAAATTGGTATTTTATAGGTCTAGAACTTGAGTATGGCGAGCCCTTGCCATATTCGATTTGTAGAAGTTTAGGACGGTACGACTCCCTCGCTGAACCCAGAACGAGTACCTATGCAGGAATAGCCCTACCCCGAATGGTAGGACTGCCAAGTTTGTTGCAAATCATTATTGGAATAACTGGCCGCGACGGATGCCCGTCACGACCGTCCTCACGAATGAGGACCACAAAAAGGTGACTGTCCGCCCGAAAGCGAGCAGCAGTTGAGAGAATTATCGGAAAATATAAGAGCAAACTGAAATTATAAAGTTTACCAGTGTTAGAGTTTCAGAAGTACACTGGTAATTTGTCAAGCTTTACGAAATATCGTCTACCAGCGTTCAATTTCGTTGGTTAAGATAAGAAGTAAAATTTAGAAATTTAGGAAAATTTGGTACCGAAAATGTCGGCTCCGGCCCATAACTCCGGAACCGTTGAGAATTCGAAAATTTCGCACCTAACATTTATTATAGATAATTCCACGGTCTTTCGAATGAGACCAGTTTCGTGGAAATCCGACCCGGATCCACGGACTTATGATGGAATAAGTAGGTACGTGAACCAATAAAATATAATGAACTAAATAACTCTGCGAATGTTGGCCATAAAGATATATATGTGGCATCGTTGGAACCCCCAGACCCGAGGCTTTAATTTGAGCCCGGACGGGTCTCGCTGCGCCCACTTTTCGGTACCTCATATGACGATCTCAGAAATAACGCCCCGACAGGCGTGTCACCCCTCATTAGATTCCCCGTATCGAGACTAGTCCAAATATATACAGAACACCCTAGAAAAGTGTACCCCGAACCCAGGGGAACCATTTAAACACCCCGATTTTTGAAAATTTTGGCATGGACCCTCCCCCAAGAGCTCATTTTCCCCCTGTAGACCGAATACGGTCCTGTTACATATTAAAATACTCGGACGAACTAGCTGAGTCCGAATCCGAGATCTCCGTGACACTCTGGCCATTCCCCGAGGACCCCCACCCTCTTTTTACCCCTTTGCTCTCGCCCTTCTTTTCTTTTGTTTACGTAAGCCGCGTCTACCTTTTGGGAAAGCATCTTAGTTTCAAAGCCACTCTAAATTTAATATAACGTTGATATGGTAGTACAAAATTTAAGAAGTTTTAACATTAATAAACTTCTTATCAGCCGAAGTTTTGTATAAAGTAATATTAAATTGCAGGCCACCAGGAATATTCTCTAATTATTGATATTGCCGTGTATTGAGACAACGCTAACTTAATTCCGCTCACGCGTGCGTAAAGTATCGATTTAATATAAAAGTAAACATCGAAGTAGAGACCGTCATAGTTGACAGGACCATTTGAGTACTGAGCTTCTTAAGCAAACAGATGTCGACTGTGGATTCGTAGAAGCCTCATAGAGAGTTCATATACGGAAGAAGTTAGCACTGGAATGGCGCTGCTTGGACGACCGACTATTAAGTAAACACTATTGCTGCAAAGTTAATATTAAACTGATATTAAGTTAATATTGGCTGCTTATCAGTGAATGCCGATACTCACAGCTTGTATAAATTTATACAGTTTTACTTTAACTTGTTGCCCTGGACCATCTCACTTTGCTGCTCGACGCTAATAGTTTTGCATTTTGGTAGATTACAGTTGTATAGGAAGTTTACTAGCAGATTCCCGAAACTTCCACATCAAGTATATATAGATCCTAAGTTTCATTTTAAGTTTTAAGTTTATACAGAAGCTTCTTGAAAGTTTTATATTAAGCTTAGGAATTTATAATAGATTTATAGTAAACAAAGTCGTAAATCATAGAAATTAAATAAGATTCTATAATAAAATCGGCCCAAAATTTTAGGAAATATGATCGGAATGTGGCCGATAAGAGTGTTGACTTAATTAAGTAAGCTTAGATCAGAAATCGGACCAACAGTGCTGAATAAGCACTTTAACGGTCATCAAATTTAAAATTTCAAAAAATTTGAAATCCAGTTTAAAAGCAGAACCGCGTAAACAAGTCAGCGTTCAGTATGACTTCGACAGCGCAGAGTTCGGTCGTTTTGCAGACCGCCTCTGGCGCTCTTCAACAATCAGCGTTTCTATTCGCTCATCACTTACTGTTTTACTTGGTTTTAACTTGCTTTCTTCTGTTTGGCGGATGGATGGACGCGCGCGATGGACCACGACCGCTGGAACGAAGGACTGTAAGTGTGGACAGGGAGGCGGTTAGAGTTACCGTAAATGCCAGACAGGTAGGAGCAAAGTTATCAGATGGCCCGTAAGGTCGAATAACGTACTAGTAGCCGCATCACTGTATAGCGTCTTGCCTCCCCTGTCCACACTTTCCTTTTACATGATAGCCCTACCCGTCCTAGCTTGTCCCACGGATCCGCTGACACTGTTGGCCGTTCACGATTAGATCAATCCCGAAGTCATACTGGACCTCCCTCGGTCAAAGAGTTACGACACAATCAAGCGCGACACTCGCGCCGAGAATTTTACATGATTCCCTGAGTCGAGTTAGGAGTTGAAGAAGTTTTCCTGAGCTGACCGAGGTTAAACAAACATTTTGCATGAAAGCATTTTGGTTAAACAAGACGTATCGATTAGTACTCCGAATCATCCACGGTCATACACATACGCACGCGGTTTATTTAGGATTTATCAAAGTTGGCTTTCTGGATTTCAAGCGTTTTACGATTTTCTCTGGACGGGAGTCCGTCCAGCTGTTCTGATTCTTCGTTGATAGGAGTTTTTTGACATTTGTGGATCGTTTTACGTGAACAAAAACCTGATTAAGCTTTATTAATAAGTTAGTAGTGCTGTAGGCAACGTTGCAAGTTAAAACTTTATACCGACATGACGTTCTCTGAGCGTGACGGCTTGCCCCTGCTAAAATAGGAAATTCGGTTTATCTAGAGAACTGTCCCAGGAATTTAGTTGAAATTCTACGCGAATCTCGAGGAGGATCCGAGCTATCGATTGGGCGATTTAAACGTTTAAATACTACATCGGGAACATAAACCCGAGGACCCTAAAAGGGCGTGTTCTCAACAAAATGTGAAAATTTAATTATCTTAGGATCTACTCCAGGAACTTTACTCAAATTTTGGCAGTTTCTTCGTAGTAATGTCTAGTGACGAATAGGAGTCTAAAACGTGTTGGTTTCGAGCCGGAACCCTAAACCCGACGGCCTTGAAGAGGCCTGACCCCCGCCAAAATGCAAAATCAAGATTAAAACCAAAAAATATTTTAGGATGCTCTCCAGGAATTTTGCTGAACCTTTCGCTGTTTCTTCGTAGGAGTGTCCGCTATCGGACACCACTTTAAAATTCAGTATCAGTAAGTCGGAATAACAAACCCGACGGCCTGATAAGGGTCCGTCCTTACCCGAACTTCACACGCTAATAACGTGACATCTAGCCCAGGAATTTTAATGGTTTCTCTCGTATATATAGAGGCCCTTTAGGCCTTTCGTTTAAGCTATTGAGCCCGGCAAAGCCGTGGCCCGTTCAAAAGTTATAGGCAGTTCAGACCCGAGCCGCCCGATTGTCGTTCGGATTGCAGTTCAGATTTAATGATTCCGACTATTTTCGTAAGTCTGTTTTGGTCTTGCTTTTCCACACGTTTTGGTTAGGCAAGGGAAAATATTAATTTCCCTAGTGTTGATAAGTTACGTTACCAAAGGAAATATTTTAAATTTCAAAGATTATCGAAGTCGCTAAATGTGACATCGAGCCCGTCGGGTCTCGGTCCGACGGACCATTTTTGTGAGGATCGCTGACCCGGTCCTAGGAAATCGATAAGTAAGGTTAAGCCCAGCCACCGTACAAAGTTTAGTGAAGAAAGGCTGGCAGAATGCAAAGTTATTAGGGATTCAAAAGTCTCCCTCCGGCCCAATCGAATTGTGCTCAGAATTTAGCTTGAAAAGTGCGAACCGAATCCTTTTAGGAGGTGGATCGAGTAGGATTCAGCTAGAAAATTGGCTACGGTTGTCTTGTCAACCGGGGCCTCCGTTTACCGTCTCGCTTTGTCGAGCAGGAGCTGCTCGAAACAACCATCAAATTTTAGTAGTGAATATGGCTCATCTGGGAGCGTTATTAAGCCAAAAATGACGTTGTTTTTTGTGCCATTGGAGTAACGCCGATGGTCTACGAAATCCCGTCGCTAATACTACTCGCTTTAATTACCATGTAAGGTACAGCCTGCGTAGTAAATTTGAACCAAGTTTCGCACTAAAATTAAGTCCCGAGCTCAGTCTACCGGGACCCTGTAAGCTGTTCGAAAGGCAAGCCCGCCTAATCGTTCCTTTTCTCTGCTGTTATCACTTGAATTGGTGTATTCGAAGTATCTATTTTTGTGATGATATGTATCAAAGATCGAGTATAATTAGGGCCTCAAGTTTGCCGAGTAATCGCATAGGAAATAAACATCAAAGTCAGTTAGCCTATTCAGAAGCTCCATTACAAACTTTATAAGGTCACTCTAAACACGTATGTATGTATGCGAGTAGGAAAGAAAACTTTGTATCGCACCGCTGTCGCATCATAGAATTCAGGAGTCGTACCGAGGAATATTTCATACGCTTGTCATGGTATCCTTAGACATTGTTGTATCTATTGTTGTGTTATGTTGTCGTAGGTTAACCTCGTCGCTACTACGTAACTGCGAAAACAAGTAACCGATTATCATGTACCATAGTTTGTGATTTGAACGAGCAAGATGTAGTCTCGCAAATGTCCCGTAGCATGCTCATCCCCGTACGCCCCGCCTCGTTTCCGCCTTTCGCTTACCCGAACCTATCGTTGTTGTTTCGGAGTACCCTTCCTGTTAGCAAGCATAGCACTAAGCAAATAGTTATTTCGATGGCGCCTTCATGATGTCGATAACTAACCGTAGCACCCACCAGTACCGATTTTAATTGGACCCACTACTGTTTTTTCATGGGTAAGGTAAGCACAGCTGTCATGAGATAAGGCTTCACAGTATATGCCGTGATTTGACTCAGTTGTGAGAGTTCCGTGAAAAAGACGATGACTCCGCAACCCTCCCCAATCGAAGCTCTGCTCATTTTGTACTCGCGTGCCATAATCGTGACATATCGCTCATTGTATCTGCCCGTACAATATGTCCGTGTACCCATAATTTTGTGCAACTCATCAATAAATGCTCGTTGAAAACTCCAATTGTTCAAGTGTTTTGTTGACCCGTAGTAGCGATAGGAACTAAGGGGTTTGAAATCCGTCACCCCGATCGACGACCCACGTTCAGGTTTGACACGCGCATTGAAGAAGCAAACCTCAGCGTGTCTCGCCGATTAAAATACGTTCGTTAATCATTGTTGTTGTACAGGTACGACTGGTGCGACTCATTAGGAAAGAATTTTAAAACTCACGCTGAGCACCCAAACTAGGAAATTTAGACACGCGCGGATCCGACGTTAAACGTCTAGGGATTTGTCGGACCCTAGTGGGGGCCACTGGCTAAATTTAATAAAGTCGTTAGTTCGATAAAATAGGAACTAATTTCGATCAAGCTTAAGCTTAAATATTTGAAATTATACACTTCCCGGTTTGAACGTGGATAGGGAATAGTGGTACGGTCTCTTTGGCCTGTGAGCAGGTGACGGAGCCGACCTCCCTGGGGACCTCAAAGGTAGTACCTCGTAGACTACGTGCGCAACCCGTCCGGCAGGATCAGAACACATCCTGTGAAGCGCTCCTGCGGCTTGCTAAGCTCCGTCATTTCTTGGGGCTGACTCGCGCGGGAAAAGACATTCGAGTAATTGAAACCCGTCAGGTCCGCCCTTGAAGTCACGATAGCCGGGGTCGTATGGGCATTGCGTCAGGGAAGTGCGTAATGCAGCAGCGTCACGTCGATATTACATATGTAACTTTCGCTAACTTTAAGTTCAGTCTAACAATCGTGGTTTGACACGTTATGTATGAATGTACAACTTAAGTAATACACCCACGTATGCGTACGTAATATACCCACATACCTATGTAATATGCTAGTATGGCTACGTATAAGCGCATATACAAGCGGTCGTAGCTAGTTGTAAAATAGACCAGTCATGCTTAAAAATGAACACTCACGGTTACAAATGACCAAATTTTGAACAGTACAATTGTTTATATTCTTATGCATCATTATTAAATTTAAATAAATCTCAATTGAGCAAGTGTTTAAAAAAGTATATCAAACGGGCCTAGCTTTTCGAGGCTGATGAATAAAATTAAACAATAGTTTTGCGTTGTATTCGTTCATATACTGTTTTGAATAAGCTTCCAGCTTGCAAAATGGCTCCGAAGTCCAGATTGATCTTTGAAAATTTGGCTTGATAAATTTCGATCCTTTCCGTGTTTTGCGCCTTGGATGAAGAAATAAAGGCTACTGTGGTTATGAATATGCACTGTAAATCTGCACGCTAGCAGTAGCGTATTGCTGAGTAGTTCTCTCTTTTAGGAATTTTTGAATGGTTTCATTAAGTTCAATATTGTCTCCAATTGCAGTAATTATAAAGAATCAATCATTTGACGAGTTTTTGATGATTACAAATGAAAAATGTCGAATTTTACATTTTCGAAAAATTTTTTTAGTTTTGTAACCAAATCGACACTCTCTCGCTCTGCTTTCCTGATTTGGCGTGCTACTAGCGTTATGCAACTGCTACGTCCCAGTGCAAAAACCATTGTAGAGGTATAAATTTCTTTCCGGAGGTATTGCCGTGACGTATTGCCTATACCATAATGTCCGTACGCTAAGCAAAATGATGTGGAATAAAAATTTTTTAGAACAACATTGCATTATTAATCGTCGCTTGAATAATTACTGATGTGACTAAGCTCCACAGGGAAAAATTGAGAATTGAATGAAATTTCAATTCTTAATAATTTCATTTGACGAGTTTTTGATGATTACAAATGAAAAATATCAAATTTTACATTTTCGAAAATTTTTTTAGTTTTGTAGCCAAATCGACACTCTCTCGCTCTGCTTTCCTGATTTGTCGTGCTACTAGCATATGCAACTGCTACGTCCCAGTGCAAAAACCATTGTAGATGTATAAATTTGTTTCCGGAGGTATTTGCCGTGACGTATTGTCCATACCATAATGTACGTACGCTACGCGAAATGATGTGGAATAAAAATTTTTTAGAACAACATTGCATTATTAATCGTCGCTTGAATAATAATTACTGATGTGACTAAGCTCCACAGGGAAAAATTGACGAATGAAATTTCAATTCTTATAAACGCTATACTCATCCACTTCTGATCAGCACAATTGAAGATTTTAAGAAATTATTGTAAATATTAAAAATGTCGGCGAAAGTATTAATTTAGAAAAATTTCATATTTAAACCAAAGCGCGTCTTTGTGTTCGGTGGTTCAACATTTAAGTGTAGATTAGGCATTGCAATGAAATTATTTGCATTATTATATTGCAGGACGCCCGATCCTTACAAAATAGTACAGCAAATTTTGCTTATGCGACCCGAGAATCAACTTGAAGTTTACTCGATGCTTCAAGATGAGCTGCTAGCAACTGGCGTTCTCAACGCAACAGCAACAACGCCGGTATCACCGGAAGCTCTGGCTGGTTACTAAAAAGGGCATGTCAGGTTGTGGGCGCCCGGTCTCATAGACATAATGCTCGAGGATAAAAGTAGTGTTCAATGATAATTGGCCAGTTTGAATCGTTGGTGGCTCGGCCAGTATGACATGACTGCAGGCGCAAACATTGATAATGCGTAATCTGGATTATTTTAGCTTAGTGCCTGAAAGTGTTCATATTTTAAGGATGCTGTGCTTTGCAGACGATGCTTGCCTCTGTAGCATTTGGCAGCTTATGTTTGGTCGCTCACTGTTATGGATAAACGCATACACAGAGACAGCAGAAGCAATGTTTTCGAAACGCTGACGGGAGAATTTGGGCGTGGACGGTTTCGGTTTTGTATAGACTGGGATGGACTGGATTGCGTCCGTTCTTGCGCACTTACTTTTGTCCGTAACTGTGGATAAATCGGGCTAATATCAATTTATTTAGCGCGAAACCGGGATCAGTGTAACATTTCCCGCTCGTGTGTACTAAATTATAAACAGCTCAGAACTTTTGAACAAAAGTGATACATTTAATAATTTTTGAACCGCCACAACGCACGCCTTTCGAGCTAAATGATAAACAAATAATTGTAGCTTACATCTTATGCTTAGAAAATATATTGATTCCATAATCTACTACAATATTCCGTGTAGCCAGCAAATATTTCATAGAAACAGTGCAAGCGAAATGAACGGAGCTTCTACTTTCCAGTGAGCTTGAAAATCGTGATAACTTCTTTTCGGTCGTTGTAATTCATAAACCGTCTTTGTATGGATGGATTTCAGTAGATTTTTGTTCTATAGCAAAGGTGATTAAGAAGTACAGTCGCGGCCAAAAATAAGTGCAATCGAAATCGTAATGGATCGAAACTTTGTTTGATCGTAATCGATCGAAATTTCGTGTAATCGAAATTTTACAAATTTAAAATTTATTTAGGTGAACTAAAATGGAAATCGAACGAGATTGAAACTGATCGGAATTTCGTTTAATCGAAATCGATCAAAATTTCGTTTAATCGAAATCGATCAAAATTTCGCTTAATAGAAATCGATCGAAATTTCGTTTAATCGAAATCGACCGAAATTTCGCTTAATCGAAATCAGCCGAAATTTCGATCGATTATTTTGTATTTATTTCTGGCCGTAACTGTTTCTGTGGCGAGTTTTGTTAATCTCCAAGAGCTCTGGCCTCATCTTCCAGTTCAAGATAGTTGAATCTGATTTTAAGGGTTCTTTGCCAAATCTAGGCATTCGGGTACCTGAATTCGCAGCTCATGCGTCGTGAAGACCACTATACGAAATCAGACCTACACAACTTTGCTGAACAGCGCTTTTACATGGGATTATTCCGTGTGCTGCTGTGGGCCCGTATATGGTTCGTTGAAAGAAAAACTTTGCCTCAAATTCCACCGATTTGTTTAAGATTATATTCATGCGGAGTATGGTGGTTGTATAATTTAGAATTCAACTTCGCCATACATGCTCACATGGGGGAGAGGGAGTTTCACATTCTTCCCACCCCGACGGGGCGCGGAAACGAAAAATTTTGGAAAACAGTGGGTTTAAGTTGGGAAAATTTGGGGGATTTGCAAAAATTAAAAATTTTGAGTGTGAAAAACTTATTCCCCTCAGTTGACCGGCTGCTTCTCCTGAGAAGGCCAAGCCACCGCCTCCGAAGCACTCTGTATACCACTGGGAATTCGCACCTCGAGCATATATGAACTTAACTATATTATACCTTTCCAGAGTATTACGGTCGGCGAACCAGATTTCTATATTTTAGTCTGTCGTTGATTTGTTTGGTTGTATATTGTGTGGAGGGCATAAAGAACAGAATATATAGGTTTTTCGGTACGCTTAATATGATCGTTTAGTTATCAGCTGTACAGCACGATTATTTCTTGTCTTTTGAATGGTTTAGGTTGAAGGACACAATTCCAAGAATATAGTCTGGCTTCAGTTGTTGTTTGGTTACATTATTGGCTTCAGTATTTTGACTGGTCTCTATAGGCTTTTCAGTGCATAGAGAACACGATGGTGTCTGCGATCATCTACAATATAGCATGACTGTACCATATATTTTCAGGGTTTAAGGTCGGCCGTCGGCGTACCTAGCTTATTAAAAGAATTTAGTTTGTCGTCATTTATTTGGCTATGCGTTGTTTTCTAGGCCTCCAGTTACGCAGAACACAGCGGTGGTGTTCTATAACTTGTATAAGACAACATTATAAAATTATAACACATTACAAGATAGACCAGCATAATTATAATATTTCAAAGGTTTCTCCAAATCTTTTAGGATGGTATGAACATCAAATGCAAAGCGTGTTGCATGTGGTTACACATTGGGAAACATAAGTGAAATCGATTCTACGTAGTCCCGTTTTATTCTCGCTTACTACTAGTGAGTTTTTTGTAATCTCCCAAATACTCCGTTTGTTTGGCTCCCCCGTGGGGTTTCATTTTGCAAATAATTAACTATAAACTATAATTGTATTTTATTGCGTTTAGCTGGTCTCCATAATATCGCTCTCAGTTTAATTAATAGCTCTTTAATTTATTTAATGGTAATAATTGTATACAATTATTTTTATTTAACATTATCGCCGATTTGATGCTTTACGTTCATATAGAGACACTAATTTATTCTGAAATTACACAAAAATGTACGGAAACCGGCGCTCAAGCTCAAGAAATACACCGTTTTCCGCACGGTTTGCAGTTTGCACCGTGCACAATTCAAGAATTCACACTAGAAACCGGTTTGCTATGTGTTGTTATATGCGGAAAGTAGCTAGTTGTTACCTTTATACGGGAAACAAGCAACCTGATACAGTATGTTATCCACCATTTATGGTACTAGCATCGTCAAGTTATTTGTGTGGACGTCGCGGTTGTAGTGTGTTAACAAAGCCGAAAACGGGTCACGTTCGAGATTTCCGAATCACGTTTCTCATTTCGAACCTAGTATTCCAGGGATCACTAAAAATTTAAGTCGTTGCTGTAGTTCCCACCAGAAATACCCGTTGCTCGTTAGAAACGTATTACATGTAGCATTTGCCGTTTTGTGTTTCATCGATAGAAAGGCGACAATCTTTTCTGGCGCCGCACTATACAGTAATAGCCGATAATCGAGCTCTCGTTCTATTGTCTAGACTTGTCGAGGCCACATTTTTGATTCTGGTCATATCAGTATCTGCAATAATTTAATTCGTTTTATGGAGATATTTCGTGTTTCGGATCTATTTATAAGGCCCATCTTAAAACAAATGTTTACTCAACCCTACATCGTAGATAGAACTACAATAACTCAGTTTCATAGAACTTATCTCGCTCTACAAAATGAGAATTCGAAAAATATTCGTCTTTTTGGTATTTTTTCCATACGACCTAGTGGTCTAGTGACAAATTTTTGGTGGGTGTGTTTAGGTTTTTTGGGTCGCCCGCACAAGTCGTTTTTATTGATCTCTACAACAGGTGTGCGTATGTCTTCAATTCGAAGATTTTACGATTTTGGTTTTTGTTTTTTCCTGACAACTGCGTGAGCGATACAGGGGAGTCACCATGTCTACTCGCTAGATCTTTTCAAATCTAAGATTTTAAAAATATCAAACCATCCCCGAGCGTTTTTTGATTTGGGGTCTAGTTCAGGGGTCAAAATGTGGGATTTTTGGAACCATTTTACACCATTTTGTACCCTGCACGGAAGCAAGGTTATTTTTATCTTAATTTTCGAATTTTTTCTCTGAGTGATTTTATTTCACAGTAAAATGACAAATGACGATGCTTCATTTTTTGTTTTTTGATGAAGGCTCTGGTTCTAGATTTATGGGGTTCGAGGTACGGTGGTATGGCGCCCCAATGGTTCCTCGACCCAAAATTTGCAAATTTTTGTTCTGACGTCTTGGGCGGCTGACAAGTTATACCTGGGGATTTTCGGGCATGGGAAACCCATTGCCATTGCTGGTTTTGCTGTGTGACTCATGGGTTCGGGTCAGAGGTCAAAATGAGGGTTTTTCACCCCATTTTAGTACCTTCACGGAAGCAAGCTTATTTTTATCTTAACTTTCCAACTTTTATCTCTGGTTGGTTTTATTTCATAGTAACATGATAAATGCCGATGCCTTTTTCGATTAAGGCTCCGGTTCTAGAGTTATGGGGTTTTGAGGTATGGTGACCCAATGGTTCTCCGACCCAAAATTCGAAAAATTGGCTGACGCCTTGGGCGGCTAAAAATTTTCACTTGTGGGTCTTCGGGCATGGGAAACTCATTGCCGGTATTGGTTTTGCTCTGTCACCCATGAGTACGGGGGTATGACGCCCCCAAGGTTCGGGGTCATCGGTCAAAATGAGGGTTTTCGCCCGTTTTAGTATCCTTCACCGAAGCAAGCTTATTTTTACCTGAGCTTTCTAATTTTTTGTTTGGTTGGTTTTATTTCATAGTAAAATGGTAAATGCCGATGCATCTTTTTTGTTTTTCGATTAAGGCTCTGGTTCTAGAGTTATGGGGTTTGAGGCATGGCACCCCAATGTTCCCCGACCCAACATTCGAAAATTTTGTTCTGAAGTCATGGGTAGCTGAAAAGTTTCACCTGGGAGTTTCGTTCATGGGAAAATTATTGCCGGTGTTGGTTTTGATCTGTGACCCATGGATATGGGGGTATGGCGCCCCCAAGTTTCGGGGTCATAGGTCTAAATGAGGGTTTTACACCCCATTTTAGTTCCCCTCACGGATGCAAGCTTGTTTTATTTTAACTTTCGAATTTTTTGTGTGGTTAGTTTTATTTCATCGTAAAATGATAAATTCCGATCCCTCTTTTTTGTTTTTCGATTAAGGCTCCGGTTCTAGGGTTACGGGGTTTGAGGCATGGTGCCATAACGGTTCCCCGACCCACAATTTTAAAATTTTCCTCTAACGTCTTGGGTGGCTGAAAAGTTTCACTGGCGGGTTTTCGTCTATGGAAAACTGATTGCCGGTGTTGGTTTTGCTCTCTGACCCATGGTTCCGTGGGTACGGGGCTATGGCGCCCCCAAGGTTCGGGGTCATAGGTTTAAATGAGGGTTTTACACCTCATTTTAGTACCTTCACGGAAGCAAGCTTATTCTTATCTTAACTTTCGAATTTTTTGTGTGGTTGCTTTTATTTAATACTAAAATGATAAATTCCGATGCCTTTTTTGTTTTTCGATTAAGGCTCGGTTCTAGAGTTACGGGGTTTGAGGTATGGTGGCCCAATAGTTCGTCGACCCAAAATTTGCAATTTTGTTCTGACGTCTTGGGCGGCTGATAAGTTTTACCTAGTGGTTTTCCGGCATGGGAAACTTATTGTTGGTGTTGATTTTGCTCTGCGATCCATGGGTACGGCAGTATGACACCGCCAAGATTCATCGACCCAAAATTCCTAATTTTACTGTTACGTCCTGGGAGGCTGATAGCTTGCACTTGGGGGTTTTGGGGCACGGGAAACTTATTGCCCGTGTTAGTTTCGTTCTAACTTGTGCGGTATTGTGTGATACCCACATATAGCATATCGACGTATGTTGTCGAGAGGTGATTGGCTGTGCACGCAAAAAGCGTTTGTGTACCTATGCTTCACTACGTTCTGCAATTTGGATAGAGTCAATAGTATTAACGTGGTTTTGTGGTTGTATTTAGATTGGTAGATCAGCACCGACTAGTCTTAATTCACGGATAATAAATGTAATTTCCGCACTGGCTGATTGGAAGCTGATATACCGGCTTAGCAATGAATCAAATCGAGTATTCTATTTCTTTCGTACAACAGATTTAGATTCCATATTCGGATATTATAAAATGGAATTATTAATAGATTCATCACAAGTTTAGCTATGCATTGCGCACTTATCTTCTCAAAAATTGTGCTGCACTCGATTCGACGTAAAACTCCGGGAAGGTGATTAGCATTATAACCAGTAGTCGTTAGTATATATAAACTCGCTTATTTTTAATAACAATCATGGTTGTTCGTTATCTAGATGTCTCGGAAGTCGCCGAGTTTTGTCCGTATGCTGCTGTGGTTCATTGAGTTCGTCTACTGTAAATGGAAACAAGATTTTGTAGTTGTTTTGTAAAACATCGTCAAAGGTTGCGACGTGTTGTAACTAATTAATTTCTGACGAACAATACTTTGGTAAGCTGTGCTGTTGCCCTGTGATATCCAAATTATTTTATAATAATTACATTTCACATGCAATAGCCGTGGGTTTCAATTGTATTAATTACCGCAATTTTTGTAATAATTGATAGCTGTGTAATATGATATTACATTATCCTGTCAACTCGAATGAGTTGCATAGTTTTTTTTGACAAAATCGGAAGTCATCATTGATATAATTTCGAAGAAAAATATACCTTCTGTGCTAAGAACGCCCAGTGTAGGATTTTGGTTTGTGCTGGAAGTTTTTCAGTGTTGTTATTTATGCGTTTTTATTTTACAATTAAACGTTTTAAAATACCTCCAAAAAGTTATATTTTCAAAAACTTGGCGATGTTTTCGGTCTTATACTGTCCTTTAGTCCCTTAATCGAGTTGACTTAATTGTTTTTGACTTCATTTCGTATTTTACTATTGCTAAATTTTGGCACCAATAAATAGCCAAATGCTACGTCCTTTTCAATATAGATTTATGAATCGGACTACCTTTACGCGTTGCCGAATGCGACAAAAGCAATTGTGTTTGCCTACTAATGCGTCAATTAGGGATTTGCTTAAATTAAAATGTATCTTCCAATTATATTTTTTTAGAATTTGTGATGTTTTTTCAAGTTGTCGTTTTTTTTTGGTCATTGGAGGATGTATTCGTCTTTTCAGTCATTGCAGGAAGAAATAAACTGTTTTACGGTTTTAATATGCGATTGAAATGGTTGTAGGGCTTCATTAAGGCATTGTTGGTGTATCATTGTTATTGTGGAACTTAAAATGAAGCTCGGGAAGCTGAATTGGGAACCTCGCAATAGTCGCTCCGTTTCCCATCGCTGCGCGAGTAACTAGTACAACCAAACCCGGTCACCTGGTTCAGGCGCATCGAACTAGTAATATAATGGTTTTGCAATAGTTTAATGGAACGGAGGCTAATCTGTTTTCAGCACCTCCTCCAAAAATACATAGTGGCTTGAACTTTATACTGCCGTATGATTCTGTCGTTGATCTTTTCAGCACTTCAGACTGTCCTAAATTTCAAATAGCGCCTTAGTTCTATTTATGGTCTTGTTCGATAGCGAACAGTTTTATTATAATTCATAATCGCCAAAGCAAAAATCTACTCTTACTTATGTCAGAGTTAATTTTGGTCTGAACAGAGTATAACACGCTTCTCTGGTTTTATGTACGTTCACTCTTTTTCGGTTCTATGTCGTACACTGTTGCTTCTACTTACCCATCCTTTGCAATAATTCACTGCTTTCAACTGCTGCTAATGTTGCTGCATGTATATATTTAACTGTACTGCAACATGGTATTTATAATTATGTGGTAGATATTTCTGCTGGCTGTGCTAGGATGTTTCCGGCATATTACAGGATTTTGCGCAAAAGTTTATAGGCAGCGTTAGCTAGTCCCATTTATTCCTAATATGGATTGTGAACATTTTGTCAAATTTGCAACTTGCACGTTGAGCGTCATGACTACATTAATATTGATGACTTGTACTCGATTGGCCAGAATTTTATTTATTGACTCATTGTAATGCAAGGCAATCACACATTATAAATCTGGATATATATATGTATATATAGACAGGGTCTGGATATATATCACACATTGTAAGTGCATATCTAGAGTCAGATATGGGGCGAGTAGATCCGCGGGGCGGGGCAGGGAGGCTAATTCACTGCCCCTCGATGCGAAGCGGCACGGTTTGGAGTGCCTTGCGAGTAAATAATTGGTGCCTGGCGCGAAAACATTTGTATTATGTTTACATCATACATGTTGCTCAGGGGTGTGGTGACAATTAATTGATGACCCCCACCCCGTCGCACCCCCAGTTTATAAAAATTTTCCGCGCGTGACAACCTCACAGGGGAATAGGATGGTATCCTGAAAGGAGCAAATCTGGCTCTCGTGGTGAAGGGGTCCGAGTCCTTCATAGGATGTAGCTCCTGAACCCCTACTTCGGCACTTATTGTTTATATACCTTGTGCAGCTTATTGCTACAGCACTTTTTACAACGACTGTAACGAGCAATAGTATTTGCGGTGTAGTTTCCCACATTAGCAAGCTCAGCCGGTGTAGGACATTTTTGTTTCTCATACCCGATATAAATTCAATGAATATTGTAAAATCGACAATACATAGCTGAGACGGGTATAGTATCAAAAGAATCGTGCTTTTGCTTGGCATGACTTAGTCAGCGTACATTGGCCATAATACACTACTGTTAGTCTAGTCACACTTCTTCTTGCTCAGGCATAATGACCTTCTATGTATTGACCGTAAATTTTGCATGAATTATCGATGACATCTTTTCAAAATCTAATCAAAAGACGATTGCGATCGACGAAAGATTTGGTTGGGCGTATTTACTAAGCAGTCGTTTTAAGTTTTTTACCATACTCAGCAATGTATAGAATTTTCCTCTATAGTGCACCGATTAATCAGAAATCTAATGAAACTATGCGAAACTGACGAATGTAAATTCATATAATAGGAATTCGGAAATTCATAGATTTTTTGGATTCACGATCAGTTTCGTATGGAAATCCGCCATTAATTACATGGAAATGTTAAAGTAATGCGACATTTCAGCTGCAATGTCTACGCACGTTTGTAGTGTTTTTGCTTAACAAGTTGCTTGGGATACTTAATTTTCATATAGATTTTTAATTCAGGTTACTCAGTTTTTGGATTTGCCCTGTTTTTTCAACCGCAGTAATACATTCTAAAGATAAAAGTTTACCAAAGGTGTGACAAAAAATTATAAATCGTGTTATGTGCGTTTTAATAGAACATCTTATATTACCTATTTGCCTTTGACCACAGATTTCTTAACGTAATTTGATTATGGGCTTTACTGTTAAACATTTCCCGTGTTATAATTAAAACAAATTGTACCTCCAATGTCCGTTTACTAGAATCGCTGTGTCGAGTCTGCGATTTCGAAAACGATGCAGTGCAGTGATAGTGTTTGGTCGATGCATCTCTGTTTTGTATAGGAGGTTGACTACTATAGTTTCACACTGTTGGACCTAAAAGTGCGACTCCAGGCATTTTCGCCTCAAGCTTCATCCAAAAATTGTTTCTGCATCAACTAATTCGCTATTTAGACAATATTTTGTAGTTTAATGCGTTTGAATGGAGTTACTAAAGGTGCTTTTATGCGTTCTGCAGCGTAACCATTAACGTAATCTGTCCCCAACCTAGATAACGCACATTGTGAACTGTTCTGTTTTGAGCTTGGCAGATAATGCCTGTTTGCACGCTCGATATTCGCTGCAAAGTAATAGAGCAACAGGAACCGAGCAATAGTTCCGGATAATTCAGTATTGTGTTTACGCAACTTTTAATCGTACGACAAGCGAGTTTCACATAGCGAACGTAGAACGCATGGCAAACGCGACAAGCGTATCGCTTCACAGTGTATATACGCTGTACTATATATGAGACAGTATGCAGGAAAGGGTTCATCGAACGATATTCTAAATTTTGTTAAAAAGGGTCAAATATAAATATATTCAATTATATTTGGGAGCTTAACGCAAGTTTCAGATAAACATGTTTATGCAACGCTACGCACTTGTTAAACGACTAACCTATGTAATCCTGTTTTGGCTTGGCCCGATTTTATATTTTTACGAAACAGCACAGCCTAGTGCTGGGTTTGGGGGGCAGCAGTGGCCCGATTTAATAGAATTAGACGTATATTATATAGGGAACTTAGCTTTGGCTTAACGGAAATCATACAAATCACTTCCGCCCCTAAAAATTACAATGGCCCGATATTTTACGGATTTTAGCTTTCGCCGACTCCACACACCTGGCTATTCTCAACGCTTGCGCTTATTGCTATACCTACTGTATCTATGTGTGTTGAAGCTGCTCTTTTCGTCCTATTTGTATTTATAGGGCTATTAAATATATATATATTTATATATATAAGTGTGATATTATATTTATATATGTATATAATATATATATCATGGTTTTCGAATAAAGTTTCCTGCCATAATGTGTACGCTATTGTTGAGCGACAATCTGGACACTGAGCTGGTATTATTATATTGATAGCCGCAAACCATAGTTGTTAGTGAAATGTATGTGGTGTCATTTTCAATGTATATACTAAGTGAGCTGAGGTTTCGCGTTTTATTATACATATATGTACGCCAAGATCACTAAGTATATCGAATTATTGTCATAGCCTAAGTACCGAGAGGCCAGTGATATAATTATCATGGGCGTACAAGGTTTCATACTTGTAGTGATGCCCCCTCCAGGTTACCATTGGCCCCTCCAGTTTGACATTGGTGCCCCTTCGAGTTTGATATTGGCGCCCCTTTGAGTTTGATATTGGTGCTCTTTCCAGTCTGACGTTGCTTTTCCCTTCAGTTTGGTATTGGTACCCCCTTCCAGTTTGATAGTGGTGCCTCTTCCAGTTTGTTATTGGTGACCCCTCCAGTTTGATATTCGTGGCCCTCTCCTGTTTGATATAATTACCCCCTTTTATTTGATATTGGTCTCCCCTACGGTTTGATATTAGTGCCCTGTCCAGTTTAATATTAGTGCTTCCTCCTGTTTAATATTGGTAACCCCATCCCGTTTGATATTGGTGCCCCCTCCATTTTGACATTGATATCCCCTCCAGTTGATATTGGTGCCCATATTCTATTTAATATTGGTTCCCCTCTAGTTTGGTATTGGCGCCTTCCTCCAGTTTGACAACAGTGCCCCCCGCCATTTTAATATTGGCACCCCCTCCAATTTGATATTGGTCTCCCCTCCAGTTTGACATTGATACCCTGTCCAGCTTGATATTGGTTCCCCTCTAGTTTCATGTTGGTGTCCCTTCAGTTCCTTTGTCAATTTGATACAAGAGAATATTTAACGTTTAGAGTATTGAGATCCACTTTGTGAATTTCAGGGTGGGAAGACAAGGTATTTTGAAAGTCTTGAATATTACATCTTGCACGAGCATATTCCACAGATCTGTAGGACCTTTCAGTTCATATTTTTCAGCACTAGCATATTAATTCACACGATGGCGGGTAATTTTATAGTGAACAAATTTTATACCGATTGTATACCAATTCGTACGTTAATGTGGTCTTTTCGGTTATCCCCCCAGCCGGAATTTCATCAATTTTGAAGGTACAAATACAATTTTGGTACCAATCGATTCAGCTCGATGAGCTGGTTCAGGAAATACCCATTTTACCCACATCTCTGGCTTGGAGCCTCATAACCTTCTAAAGGTGGGGTAGATTTCAATAAATTATACAACAGTCGACTTGTCTCATCAAGCCGAGTCGAATGGTACCCAACACGACCATATTCCGAAGGAAAAAATATTTGGGTTACCAAGGGGGGACCATTGGGACCTCAAAAAATTGAAAAAAATTTGTCAGGTATTTTCTGAACCAGCTCATCGAGCTGAATCGATTGGTACCAAAATTTTATTTGTACCTTCAAAATTGATGAAATTCCGGCTGGGGGATAACCGATAAGACCTCGATAATATAATGACTATATAATATAAATTGTAATAAGTGGCGCACATATAAGCGCCTACCTCGTCGTATTCCTAACTACCGTAAAAATTGATGGACTTTAACCATAGTTGAAAAAATGGAAAAAAACAACAAGCAAAGCTAGAAGATCAAAATCATATTATATAAAGAAATTTATTAGTACCGTTTGTGTGTTGCAAATTTCAGCTTGGACATAGCCAAAAGTAATAAAAAGTACAATTAGATAACAACTGTTTTGCGGCAAAATAGCATAATGGGTTATGCTTCTTTTCTATGAGGTTGTGAATTTGGCACAATAATTGTGTATTTTTTCTTGAATTTTAGCGCACTATATTGTACTAAATGGTGCCTAAATGATGTATTAGCTGTTGCACATAGTTTGTACGAATTGCAGCACAGAATATGCATGATTATTTACATACCTTTTGTATGAATTTACACATTCAAATTATTTGATTTGTTACACATAAATTCAAATGAAATTAGGTACGGCATATATGTGATAAATTATGCATGATCTGCACGAAGTCACATATATAAAATGTATGTTTATTTACACTTAATTTGTGTAAAATTTCAGACAATAAATCTATGTTTTATAGTACATAATTTGTTTGTAGCTGTATAAAGTAAACACAATAAAATTACAAATTAGTACAAAAATTCCAATTATGTATAAACATTCATACATCATGTGAACTTCGTCTGTATAAAAATAAATGGACCATTGATATCGATAAGAGGGTACGGATGCTATTAACCTCCATCGCAAAGGTCGGTTCCCCAGCAATACAAATCTACACAAGTGCTGCATGGCTTCGCATCCATCGAAAAATTTTAGCATAAATAGGCAAAAATGATTAAGGGTACTTAGAGGCGCTTTTTGAAATTCATTTAACACAAATAACCATGACGTTGCCGGCCCATGCCACCTTTAGAGCCCATACATTGTATAGTTATAAAAAGGAACAACTTAATGCGGGTTTCGGGAGTGGCAGCATTCTCTCGCAACTTAAGCTTAGTATCAGGTCATATAAAAGACTTAACTTAGCTGTACGAATCCGAATCTAGAGCCAAAGTTTTCTTTTATCGGATTTCAATTACAATGCCAATTTAAGTATCACTAGCCGTATTATAGATAGAGCTGCAATGTTATTTTAACGCACGAACAGTCATTTTCCCAAACGATGGCGTAACGGCTGTCAATGATTGTAACGCCTCATTAGTTAACCATTTTACCAACTCATCTTGTGTATCAAACTCTCTTCTAGTATGAGTCTCTTCACTAATTTCCTGTTATTTTAAGAAAAGTGTGAACCGTGAGCTGGGGTTTCCTCCCTATGAGGTCGGTCGCTCTACATTATCGTTAGCCAATGGCCTTTTAATTGTAGGGTACAAGTGATATAATACGTTGCATTAGCGCTGTATGACGGCTAAAGTCAAAAGCTAATATATATTTATGTATAAAATGTACTTGCAGGCAGTCTTGTTGTTATCTCGACAGAGAACAATCCCTACAGCACATGAATTTTATGTGACAGTTAATTAATTGCAATCAGGCAGCCTGTCATCGAGATGATTAAAGTAGACGCTACGAATTTTGTATTACGTCGAGGAATATTCCGCATAAATTGCATCTTAAACTACCAGCGATGTAGATGTAGCGCATCACGTGAGCAAACACTTCGTACAATATATAGTGCATAAAATCCCAATGGTGTGGTCATTTGTACGTATTTGATGAAATATATATACAAATTTAAATATATACACTACATCCATTCTATTTACATATAAATGTTAATAATGTTTATGCATCTATCTCCTTAACTAAGGTTTTCCAGTTCTCAAAATGACGCACAGAACCGTGTTGAAATACGCAACAAATAACCCATAGCTATTGCCACCCACAGAATGTTTCGCACAGAACTAAAAGTTAAAATATTTGTCGACTTTATCCGTCAGATAAACAAAATTCTCTCGCTGCAAAATAGCCTAACTATGATAAAGGGTATAAATGAAATAAACACGGTTTACCTAAACCCGTGGATTATAAAAATACTGGAAATTAGCTTTTTTAAAGACACTAATTTACCATTTTCCTCAGACGACACATCTTTTTTATTGGCTTTATGAGCAATTTTTATGCAAATTTTACTATTTATCAAGCATTTACTTTTATGGCACTGCATTGAGTGGCCTCAGGGGAAGTGAATTTCGGTTGGTTCGACCCTTAGGAAATACCTATGATTTAGGGCAATATATTTTGTTTTAAAACGTAATTTTTATTATGTACTAACATATACGCAATTATAGTATATAATATACCTTAGGCTACTGAAATTATAAATGGTTTTTGTATTATATACTAGATTGAAATTATATAGGAATCTTTATTAACGGTTTGTAAGTGAAAAGAACATGTTGCCCGTAAGAGGAATGTACGCGTGAAACCGGAATCTTTATAATTACTAACGGATAATGAAGAAAGCGAATGTGTGGCCCTAACACGGAATACAGGTTTGACCTAACCCACATATCAAGAGCTCGAGGAATTCTGATTAATAATGGTTTCTGAACAAAGGGAATATATGGCCTAAACCAGAATATACGCGCTGGCCCGAGAAATGTTTATGATTATTAATGGTTTGTGAACAAATGGAACATGTGCCCCAAAAGTAGAATATAGGCTTATATAACTCACAGAACAACTGCTCCAGGAATGTTTATGATTAATACGGCTTGTGAACTAAGTGAATATGCGGCCCAAAAGCGGAATATATGCATGATCTATTTTACACATCACGATCGTGACATATCTTTATGATTAAAAGCGGTTTTCAAACAAAGGAACATGTTACCCAAAATCTCTGTAACAGTTAGTGAATAAATGGACAGTGGCAAAAACTGGACTATACGCGTAATCTAACTCCCGTATCAAGATCTCGAGGAATCTATACGATTAGAACCGTTTATTATCGAAGGGAATGTGTGTAGCCAAGCCAAAATTTATTCGTCATATACCAATAGCTCCAGTAATATTTATTAGTGGTTTGTAAACAAAAAGAACTTGTCGCCAAAAAGCGGAATATATACGTGACCTAACTAACATATCAATGATTAATAATGTTTTGTGAACAAAGGAAGCGTGTGGTCCAAAAACGGACTATACGCGTGATCTCGGGCACCAATATCGAACTAGAGGGGGCACCAATATCATACTGGACAGGGGAACCAGTATCAAACTGGAAGGGGCGCCAATATCTAGCTGGAGGGGGACACCAAACTGGATGGGGGCACCAATATCAAACTGGAGGTTGTACCAATAACAAACTGGAGGGGACACTAATATCAAACTGGAGGGGAGCACCAACATAAAACTGGAAGGGGGCACCACTATCTAACTGGAAGGAATTACCAATATCTAACTGCAGGGAGCACCAATATCAAACTGGAAGCGGCACCAATATCTAGGTGGAGGGGAACACCAATATCAAACTGCATGGGGGCACCAATATCAAACTGTAGCAGGGCACCAATATCAAACTGGAGGTTGCATCAAAATCAAACTGGAGGGGGCACCAATATCAAACAGGAGGGGTGAATATCAAATTGGAGTGGACCGACATCAAACTGGAGGGGGCACCAATAACAAACTGGAAGGGGTACCACTATCTGACTGTAGGAAGCACAAATATCTAACTGCAGGAGCACCAATATCAAACTGGAGGGGCACCACTATCAAATTGGAGGGGCACCAATATCAAACAGGAGGGGCACCAATATCAAACTGGGGGCACCAATATCAAACTGGAGAGGAGGACCAACATCAAACAGGAGGGGGCACCAATAATCTCGAAGGACCAATATCATACATACTGCAGTGGCCAACATCAAACTCCATTGGGTCCCCAATATCAACCTGGAGGGGGCACGAATATCAAACTGGAGGGGAGCACCAATACCAAACAAACTGGAAGGGGGCATCACTATCTAACTGGTAGGAAGTACCAATATCTCACTGCAGGGGGCACCAATATCAAACTGGAGGGGTACCAATATCAAACTGGAGGGGAGCACCAATATCAAACAGGAGGGGCATCAATATTAAACTGGAAGTGGCCCCCATTATCAACCTGGGAAAGGGCATGAATATCAAACTGGAGGGGAGCAACAATATCAAACAGGAGAGGGTCATGAATATCAAA
>JASANE010018784.1:0-39589 GCA_030248225.1 Trileptium ribeirensis
TATGTAACCTTAACGGTACGTATTGTATAAAAATTTAGCTTGAAGACTTGGTGAATGATATGGGAATATGTTGAAGATAAGTTCAATGATTTGGGAATACTAAATTTTTTCCTTGTTTTTGAAAAGTGTTTTGTGTCACAAGGTAAAATGCATAAAATGTGGTAGACTAATTTAAAGTAAACAATTTTAAGTATAGTTTGCGTTATATGACTATATTTCTAGAACTCGGTTGAAACTTTTACAACGGTGACTCGAATTCTACCCATTTAAGATAGCAATATACAGTGCAATATTGACAAGGACATAGAATGATATGTGTGGCCATATTCGGGAATACAATGCACTTTTCACGATTCAAAGTTCGATTTTACAATTCTACCTCAAATTTAAATGATTTACTTAAGTTTAAAAGTGCAAAATGAAAGATGTCTTCAGTATTACTGAAGAAATCCAATTGCTTGTCTGCAGTAATGTAGATCACTTTAGCGTAATCCAGTAATCTTTTAGTCTGTTCTAATTTTAGAACGTTTTCATAAGTGGCAATATTTCAATTTCGCTTTTGAAGGGGCCCTTTGTAGAATCTCCCTTATGCACCATTCGGTGTGTATTAATCGAGCGATATACAATTCAACGAAACTTAAAAAATTAAATTTAAAATACTTAAAAATTACAGATTTTGAGATTTGCATCCAAATCATTGTGGCGAAGGGTCAATATGCTCTAATTAAGAGTGTGAATATAAAGAACTTCAAAATTTTAAGGTTTTGGGCAATTAAATATCGTTAAAGACAGGATATAGTACGCGACATAATTACTGAATAAATCTGAGATGGTAATATGAAGCTAAAAGACAAATTTTTTTCAAACTTAGAATACATTGGAATAATTAGCGTGTTCTAGAGTCGAAATGTATCTCTCAGACATTGCCAAACAAAAGAGATAAGGCGAAACAGATAGAGAACCAATTATTTATCAAAGCGTTTCGAAAAAGGGAATAAATCTTGAAAAACTTTAAGGATTTTATAAAAAAACTAGATTTATAAATATCCCTAACTATTTCTAAAAAACTAGATTTATAAGTATCCCTAACATTTCTAAATAAACATATTTATAAATATCCCTAACTATTTCTAAAAAAACTAGATTTATAAGTATCCCTAACATTTCTAAATAAACATATTTATAAATATCCCTAGCTATTTCTAAAAAAACTAGATTTATAAGTATCCCTAACATTTCTAAATAAACATATTTATAAATATCCCTATTTCTAAAAAAACTAGATTTATAAGTATCCCTAACATTTCTAAATAAACATATTTATAAATATCCCTAACTATTTCTAAAAAAACTAGATTTATAAGTATCCCTAACATTTCTAAATAAACATATTTATAAATATCCCTAACTATTTCTAAAAAAACTAGATTTATAAGTATCCCTAACATTTCTAAATAAACATATTTATAAATATCCCGAACTATTTCTAAAAAACTAGATTTATAAGTATCCCTAACATTTCTAAATAAACATATTTATAAATATCCCTAACTATTTCTAAAAAAACTAGATTTATAAGTATCCCTAACATTTCTAAATAAACATATTGATAAACATCCCTAACTATTTCTAAAAAAACTAGATTTATAAGTATCCCTAACATTTCGAATCAAACATCGTTATCTCGAACATATGATTGTGAATTTAACGATAAAAGAGGAATCATTTCCCGCAACAAAGTGCCTAAAACGCCAGATGTGACGATTGAATTGCTTTACGCATAACAACATATTCCTTGAAGCTTTAGACACTTATTGTTAAATTATAATTGAGAATGATACTAAAATATGTCTTAAATAGGGATAAAATAAATGGTCCGTTAATGTTAGGTCTGTCAGGGGTGTCAAACCATTGCAAAGTTTAAAAATGTGGAAATTTTTCGCTAATTTTTCCCAAATATTTTGAACCAGAAAATTTTGTCATGAGAAAAGAGAGGCAATAAAATGTAAAATTTAGAAATCAGAAGCCAGAAAAGAAATGATTAAACGATATCAAATTATCCTATGCACTACGGATTCGTATTCTAAAATGGGATAATTTTATGTTTACATTTTAAGTAATTATGTACGGTATATCAATATTTATCGCACTTGGTTAGGCAATAATCTATGCAATCAAAATATTGACCCATTCAAAACGGCTGATAAACTATTATTTGGTGTTCAACACTTGTATACCGTGAATATATATAATATTAGTATTTATATTTGTATAATGTTGTCCATATTTAATAAATTAACTAGGTTTTAACCTCAGAAATGGGAATTATTCTAAAAGTGTAATATATAAAAAAAAATAATTTACAAACTTCGAAATTAAGAATAATCCTATCGAAATTTACAACAAAAATTGAACTGAGTTCTTATAGGAAATTAGAAATTTTGAAAAGAACCGTCTAAATATTTGTACAAATAATTCTCGATTAAACGAAACTGCTAACCATATTGTCACAAATTGGACTGAATTGTTGAGTAGAGCAGTCATATGCTTCACAGTTCGATGCTGCAGGTGCTATTGGACTCTCGCCACAGTAGCCAAAATGTGCAAAATTTGCAGCCTCGTTATCAATAACGCTACGTCTTCGTTCAAACTCACATCGAGCAGTTTCGAAGTAACACAAATTAAGATGAGTTCTATTTTGGGTGTCGCATACTGGCTGTACGACAGTTTCAGGACAGTGGAGATAGCAGATAACTGGAGTATGATGACGTAACAACAAGTTCGTTGAATGATCTTTAGACGTCTGCAATGTAAATTCTTTTGTTCCTGTAGTCGTCGAGTGATCGAAATCTAAGTCAGTTTGACTTATCTCTGGGATTCCGAGAAACATTGTCATTAATGGTGTGGTTGAGGGTTTTAATTGCGGAGACACTGTAGCAAACAAGAGTGTGTTGCTAATGCTATCTGCTGCAGCATTAGAATCATTTTCACTATCTTCGCACGTACCATAATGAGCCACACCTAATTGCCGGCCAGTCAGTTCCCATAAAGCACAACTAGCGTAGTCGAAGAAACAAGGATTTGCGTGAGTTTTACCGTTCGTATCGCAAATGGGCGAATACTTGCTGTGATTGTTTTCACAGCGATAATTTCGGCATGATGCACCGCTGCTAACTTTTCTCCATGACTCACCGTTAACTGTTGCAGATTCCACGCCAGACTGTTGCAAGCGCTCGGAATTTTGAGATGGTACTGCGGACTGTATTGTTGGTACTGCTGTTTGATCTAATTCGTCTGATTCAGCTTGTGATTCAAAGTCGCGTTCTCCTGGATAATTTTTCAAGAAATACGTTTCAGCCTTTGCCGATTTTTCATAACTGTTTCGTCTGAGGTCTTTGCTGAAGAGTAGTTCAGTCGCTAAGGGTTGATCTTCTAATTGTACATCTCCACTGTTGTTTATAGAATTGGGTATCTCGCTGTAAACCAAAGGGCCGAATAGTGAAAATTGGGTTTGAGATTTTTGTCCAAAATTGTGTTGAGTTGGATAGTTTTGGTCATCGGTGGAGAATGATATATTTGTTGTGAAATTAGTTTTCGCAGATGTGGTTGTTGTCGAAGGATCAATATATCTAGCACTTAGAGTACTGGTTGACGGGACTAAACTAGATTTTTCCCGCAGCTGTTCAATGTGGTGCGAATTAATGCTTTGCGACTGCCATTGATTCACGGCAGACTCTGCTTTCCCTGTAACGGCAGCATCAATTGCTTCTGCTAAAGCGGTCTCAGATGTGATTGTTGTTGAACGATCAACATATCTAACAAATGGAGTATTTGTTGACGGGGCTAAACTTGAAGTTTCGTGCAGCTGTTGAGTCTGGTGTGGGTTAATGCTTTGCAACTGCCATTGAGCCAAGGCAGACTCTGCTTTACCTTTAACGACTGCAGCAACTGCTGATGCTAAAGCGTTCTGTTCTTCCTCGGATTTTTTCACTGTATGAACAGGGCCGTCTCTGCAGCCCAGCGGTGAAAGCGGTTCATCCTGCGCGGTTAGATTGTGTTCACGACGAAAATCAGCCGCAGTCCTGCCGCTATTAGAGCTAAGCAAAGGGCTCCTATGATACTGGATTTGTTTGACGGAATTTTGGCTTTCAGGTGCTTTTGAAGTGGAAGCCTTTAAGTCGACACTGCTTATTTCAGGTGTTGCATGTTCTAACGCCGCCTTTGCATTATTAATTAATGGTTCTCCATCTGGGGTTGTCGCTTGTGTTTCTTCTCCAATATTATTGCTGCTGTTCGGTACGGTTAAAGTACCGTTTCCGAATTTAATATATTCCCTATTGCTGCTCTCATTTTTATTTTGCCCAGCTTTTAAAGGTCTATTTTGGTCCCCAACACATTCACCACGATATGCAATATCGATTGGCATAATATCGAAAACAGTAGAATTTTTTAGCAACTGTAGCTCATCTGAAATTTCTTGTATCTTTTGACACAATGCATAGTTGAAAAAGCAAACATTTTCATGTGTTATTCCTAGCGTATCACAAACCGGGTCACGCTCGTGGGTACACGATGAGCTACATGTATTAATTGCGGAATATCGTATATCAGGAATACATTTACCAAAATGAACGATTACAATAGCACGTGGCGGAGGTTTTCTTATTGGAAATGGGCGATTCGGTTTGCCATTTTGGTGCTGAAATGATCGTTTGTGTGCACATCGAGCAGCGCGGAACGCACATATGCTGGCATGTGTTACTCCTGTATTATCGCAGAGTGATCCGGTGTCGCCAGTCTGGTCGCATGCATAGTCGCAGGCGCTTGCTTGTATTCCGTTGTTGCAGCTGCCAATATTGCGTAGATATAACGTTGGACTTAGTGGATTTTCTTCCCGTGTTCTCTTTGATTCAGCATTAGATTGCCCAAGTGAAGCCGAAACACACTCAACGAACCATTTGTAGTGACATAAACTTTGATGAGTTATACCAGTTTCGTCACATACTTCATGATTTGTATGATTTGCAGGCTGTTTGGTGTTACTGCAGACGGGTGCTCCACTACAGTCGATTGAGGTATCAGTAGCAATGTGATTTCTTTTGCATTCGCCGACATTAACTATTGATAGCATACGATCAGGCACTACTTGGTGGGCCCGTTTTTGAGCCTGCAGGCACAGGGCCCTATTGAATAGGCACAGGTTAGGGTGCGTTTGACCTTTGCTGTCACACACTGGAGTTCCAGTGTTTGCATTGCAAACCATATCACACGGTCGTACCACACCGCTGTCTGTTCTCTCTTGCACTGCGCTAGGAATTGAGCAAAATCCACGTCGAAGTATAGCTACAAACTGACTATGACGGAATCTTTCTGGTTTTATTGAAAGCTGAGACTTAACTCTTTTGGCGGAACCATCATCACTTTTCTGCTCGGAAGTCCAGCGAGACACACAGCGATGATGGTAAAATGCACATAGGTTATCAAAAGTTCTGCCTTGACTGTCACAAATTTGGCTGCTTCCGGCATCATGATCAGAACAACTAACGGGGTCGCAAACTATTCCTGTTCTATTCCTTACGAGCTTCGCATTGTCAAAATTCGAACTCGATTTAGAATTATTATCAGACTCGCTACATGCACTCAGGTGTCGTAACTTAATCTCGTCGCCAAAACTTGTTGCACGACAGTTTGCTGCGTTGAATTGACAAAGATTCGAGTATTGCTTACCGTCAACACTGCAAACTGGGTCAAAGATCTCATTGGTGCAATCGAATACACTACATTGATCCGGAACAATCATATCATCGGCTGTCGTCACTAGTGTTGTTGGTGTTGTCGCAGGCTGTGGTAGAGGTGGCGGAGGTGGTAGATGTTTAAATAGCGGCTGTTTCTGTAGTGGTGTAGCTTCAAGTTGTAGCCTAGGTTGACTAGTATCAGTAGGTAATAATATATCGTTGTCAGTGGTTAATCCCAAGTTATTATGAAAGTTCGGTGTAGCGAACTGTGGAACTTCAATTTTAGTCGGCATTGTTGGAATCCAAGTTGATAAACGACTTTGTGCAAGGAAAGGATTTGCCGTAGGGGTCTGGAGTGGTGGTTGTAGCTGAATAGCTTCCTGTTCGAACAGCGGCAGCTGTGGTTGTTTCCTTTTCACAGCAGACGACTGACGTCGACTGTGCAATAGAACTTGATACTGCCTTTGCAGCGCGTGTTGCTTTTCGTGCAATTGTTTCTGTTGCTTCTGCAATAGTTGCCTTTGTTGTTCGAGTTGTCGCAGTTGCAAAGTTTGCGGAGTTAGATCTTTGTTAGTCTCATGCTCTTGGTTCGCAAAAAGTCTGCGATGCAATTCGTATTGCTCCAGCTTTCGTTGTTGCTGTTGAAGTAAAAGCTGTTGCTGTAGACGATGTCGAAGTAACAAATCTTGCAACTGTTTCTGTTGTTGTTCAAACAAAGCTTGAGCCTGTAAGTAGTCCGGCTGTAAACCAAATTGCTGTTCACTATAAGGTTGGGCCAGAACGCTAGATTGTTGTTCAAACGGCTGGAAAGGCTGCCCGAATGTTTGCGCCAACGACTGCGTATATAACAACGGCTGTTGCAAAAATTGGGTTTGCAAGCCAGATGGAACCTGTAAATTTACCATTTGGTATGGAAGAAACTGCTGCCCGAATAATATCCGCCGCAGGTCATCAGTGGAATCCGGTTGTCCTTTAGCAAACGACTGTAATTTATTGAACGGTATATCCTGTTCAAATGTTGTAAGTTTAGGCTTTTGCTGTTGAATTTGTTGCTGAGTTGCTTGTTCTTCATTAATATAACTCATCTTTTTTGTTGATTGGCTTAACATTGGTTTTTCTGAAGAAGCTATATGCTTTGCGGTAAAGATTTTATTTCGATGTGAATCATTTCCTTGGGTTTGGCTTTCGTTCTGAATGGTTTTCGTCTTCGATTGGCGCAAGTTTATTAATTGAAGTTTGGTCAAATGGTTTCGCTTTTGCTGCTGTTGTTGCTGTTGAAGATGATATAAATATTGCTGCCGTTGTAGCTGTTTTTGAACTGAATTTGGTATTCTTCCGACAGGCTCTTTCACATGCCCTTGAGTTGTCGGCAGATTGTTTTTTAGACTACGTTGTCCACCGGTGCTATGTTCCAGAGTCGACGTGGTCGTAGCTTGAATCGGCTTTAAATCAATAACATCAGCAACAGCAACCTTTAAATTATTTGCCACCTTGGCTGCTTTTGCAACGTCCGGATTAGCAACAAGAAACCAGTTTGGTGGATTGTCACATTCACCGCTAAAAATAACTTTAATCTCATTAATGGCTTCATTTTTGCCACCAGTTGCAACAATAGCAACGCATTTATTGTAATCGTACGTGCATTTGTTCGCGTGAGTAACACCACGATTGTCACACACCGGTTCATACCTGCGGCTACATGCGAATTTAGAACATTGATCTCCACCGTTACCTTCTGGTCCATTTGGGCTCGAAAAACTTACCGGAAATAACTGAACGCGTTCCCTAGCGCTCGGCGTACCACATCGACCGCGTTTTACCAAAAGTGGAACGCTTGAGTTATTCTGATTATTTATTGTTGAAAATAACTTTGCTCGACACACAATTTGATCAAATTCACACTCGTTGTTGTGTGTGACGTTGTGCGAGTCGCAAACGGGACTGTACAGCTTTCGATTGCACGAAAGATCGCAGTCAGCCGCTGACGTTGGATTAGCTATTTCGGGTCGTGGAGACCAGTTCTTGATCACGCGTGAGCGGGATGGAAGATTCATTCTATCAGATTTGGTAAGAGGTTGTGTACCTTGCGGAAGAGCTTGTTGATTGCCTAAACCTAGAGATCTCAAATTAGACACATCATCTGAGTTGTCGAGAGGCCCCAATTGTCCAACAGCCTTAAGATAATTTTGAAACAGGTCATTGCTAGGCAATAGATTTCCGGTTAACGAAGTTGGTAATGGCTTGTTTGGAAGGCCTATTCCCCGACCAAATAGTATTGGCCTAGGTGTTGTAAATCCATCTAAGAAGCTATCATGCGCACCGGCATGGTTCACACATTGTCCTGCGTATGCCAACGGTATGGTTTGGCGGCCGGAGTGCTGCCGCACGCAATTTGCATAATTGAACATACATCGGTTGGCATGGGTGTTTCGATGACGGTCACAAAGTGGTTCATAAAATTTAGGACATGAAAAATTACACTGGACGACGGACGATAACACTGGAGTTTGGTTATTCTTGGCTATCTGTTTTTCCACCAGTTGTGACTCAATTGTTGGACGTGGATTGGAAACAGATAGTGGTTCGGATTGTAGCGAAATAGGTTCAGATATCTGTGGTGATGACTGAAGAGTTGACGGTATGACTGGGCACGGAATTTCAATTAGTTTTGACAGACCGGCTGCTGTGCGTTGACAGTTTGAACGCACCAATTGACACCTATTCGAAAGGCGGATTAATTTCTTAGAAGAAGAGGCAGCACTATTACGGCCTGATGGATCTAGATAAACACAAATATTTTCAGGCTCCGACGAACAGCTTTTTGAACATTCCTTCAGAGAACTTGACGCTTTTAGCGGTGACGTTTGAGCTTGCAGTTGTTTATAATTGACATTGTGATACTCAGCTAGTATGGCCTGTCCATTTTGAGCAAAAGGCTGCACTGTAGTTGACAAAATTTTAACAGGTCGCGGATGACATGGTCCTAAATGAGCAAGACTTAGGATGTTAGGATGGTTTAATGAAGACTTCAGTTGCGTACATCGTTCGTGTTCAAACACGCATCGACTTCTGTACGTACGTTTATCCGACCCACAAACTGGTTGAAATTCATTCGAACGACATACAGCTAAGTTTTCGCAAGTAGGATCTCTCACTGTCGGAGGCGTTATCAGTTGCGATAGCAGTGTAACTACATTTGATTTTTTCAACGTCGGTTTAACCTGTTGGGCACCCAAAGGGTCAGGGCATGCCGAGTTTAAAGCAAGCAAAACAATAGGGCGTCTGTAACGTCGACTGTATGTTAACGATCGATTACAGTTTTCTTTGAGCAACCAGCAAACATTGTCGTACGTGATACCATCGGAACCGCACACCGGCAATCGAGACCTCGGACATGGCTTATCACAATTTTTACCAATATTTTCGTAAACATTAGCCGACTGCTGTTGCATTACCCAACGTGGACAAACAGCCAGCTGTAACGATGATCCAGATCTTCCAGGAGCAGAATTTTTAATCGCAGCACAATTTGCCCGATTAAAAGCGCAGGCATTTTCATGGATGCCACCATCGCTGTCACATACAGGGTCACGAGGTAGCGCTGCACATGACTGCGGCAAGATTGTTCGACAGTCAAGCCAAACAGGCGGTGTGGACTGTGATGTTGCAGGTTGATCCAGATCCATGTTCCGACTGTTAGAATAACTATTATCGTCTACGTCCTCAAGTGATGTAGGACTACTCGATGTTACCACTGAAATTTTTCGAGTGGATAATTCGGCAGCACTACGGCCAACCGTTGCTACGTTTATTTTTGATATGCTCGGTAGACGACGCCTGATATCAGAAACTGTTTTGATGTGCCCACCAGACGGCTGTGACGAACGATCAATTAGTGAAGGTAGCGGCGCACCATTTTTTGACAGAATAGGCAGCTTGTTCTTGGAATTTGACGACCCTGTTAGTTGAGCTGATGATGGATCGCTCGTATTACAGTGTTTAGAGTCAACTATTCGCAATGTATGACCATTCGCAGAGGCTTTGCAGCGTTCGTAACGAAACAGGCATTCATTCACATGGAGCATGCCTGAAGTGCATGAATTTGGTTAGCAATAGCAAATTAAATTTTAATTATACACTCGTACGTATATCATAGGTATCGAACTTCCGTCGACTTAGCACGGGATGCTTGATAATCTTAGAGGAGGTCTTCCGAGGGAGGGGGAATTTTTGAATTTTCTAGGAACTTGAGATTTCTTCTTTCCCCCATTTTTTCCAATTTGCGACAAGTTTTTCCGAAATTGCTACTATTTTTAGCCAATTTTCACTTTATTTTTGCCTATTTTCTCTAAAAAGTTTATCCGCGCGCACATTGCGGTACTGACTGCTATATTACTTTGGTCACAGCCGTCATGATTTGACATGATTAATAGGGAAATTTAAGAAAAATTTGTCGCGAATTGCCGAAACTCAAGTTGGAAATTTTGAGTTCGTCAAAATTACAGAAATTTACCTAACTGACAACCTCCAAGGACTTAATCTACAAATTGGTAAACAATAGAAAGTAACATTTGTCCGGCATTAAATTTCACGTATTTGTATTGATACTTATACAAAGTGTAGCAAAATAATGTCGCATAATATTATTGTAAAATTAGCATAACACAAATTTTAAGACAGTACTTAAACATTTAATAAATTAGCCTAGTAGCTCAGTAGATATGCATAGCCATGGTTCAGCAGCGCAGTATAGTTTGCTTGTATAAAGTAGACATCAATAGTAAAGCAAAAATTCATTTAACGAAGTTCTAAACGCAAAGAATATTTTTACGCTTTTTCAAAGTAATGTAAAACAGTTATGCCCAAAAACATACCAGATATATTTCAAGAAAATTATAACAGAGCATTGTGTTGAGTTTAGGCAAGCTTGCAATGTTGCGGTTTTAAATCAAAAACAATACCTTTGTTGTCGCATACGGGGTCGACATTTGTACCGCACTGCTTCTTGCAGCATGGTCCTTTGTACAATAGCACTAAGTCTAAAATATCATATACCATAATATGTAATATACTAGTGAACCTCGCTTGCGAGCCAGAATTCGAGTGGTGAGAACAATCCCCCGAAGTCTGTTGTAGAAAGCACACACAAACAAAGTCTACACACAGTACGCAGGTGCAGCATTATATAAACAGTGAGTGATGAGTAATAGTTCGCCTCTTTTGATTGTCAACGTATGCAGTAGACAAAACATCATACAGCGAGTACAAAAACAATGAACTAACAATTTAATAATTCAATAAAACCCTAAATTGACCGTGAAAAGAACGTTAAAGAATTCAAACCGACACTTAAGAAAAATTTCATTTTTCATACCAAGTATGAAGCAGAAGTGTGAAAAATATTTGCCACACAATATTTTTGACACTCGCAATAAGCTTGTTAGCCCAGAAAACCCCATATCCGATACTAAAACCAACAATAAGCACACATATAGGTGCATTTCCCGCGACTTTTCATCAAATATGAAATTTGGCGCCAACTATAAGCTTATAGATTCCAGGTTGGGAAATAGTTGAAAAACTTTTTATACATCCTTGGAAAGCCCAGGTAAAGCTACATAGAATAGCCCTATTAGTTTGCGGATACCTCGTTTACTTAATGAGAAGTGTCGCAAAAACTGAATGCCCGAAAAATCGGACAAAATGACGTCATTTTGCCCCATAATTTTTCCCACGGGAAAAAATTCAAAAATCGGGTGCCGTCGCTACACCTAAATAGATCATTAAGGTTCGAATGAGCTATCTTGCATCGAAATCCATCCAACCGTTATCGAGATTCAGGTGCGACAAACACATACACAGACACACAGACAGGACCTCCTCATCCCCCTTTCAGAGTGAAAAATGAAAATTCTTGTTCCACTCGCTTCGCTCGCGAGTGGAATGAGCTCGCTTCGCTCTCTTATTCCACTCTAATTCAGCTATCGTAATGAAGCTATAGGTGTTGGCGGCAAGCAGATTTAAGCAGCGGCAGTTTGTTTTTGCAGATAGAAGATTGGTTTTAATTTTAACATCTTTAAGACATTCGCTATTGTAATGCGATAGCTCGGTATAGAGATCTAGTTGCCTATTTACCAGATAATCAGCCAGGCATGCTTATAAACTTAAGCATAGATAAGCATGGGAACATGAATGAAATGCCCTAAATAAATATTTGTTAAACACCATAAATGTATGCATAAAGGCGATAAATCTTACTAATCGTGATATTGAATAAATTATATGAAATTCCAACGTTGCAACAAATTGGTTAGCTTTGTGCGTCCTTGAAGAGACTGGTATTAAGGAGAATTATATGAAAAAAGCCGCGGCCGCACTCATAAGGAGACTCCTGTTTAATCGGATTCTGAAACTCTCGACAGCAAATTCGCCTGTAACAATGTTACAACAACTAGAGTCATTTAATAAAACCACGCGCAGCCGTTATAATTTTATTTTCAGCTAAATTGTGGATTCACGTTTTACGCTTCCATTCTCTAAAACAACATATGACAAACAAGTGCTTGTAATAGAATTTCCTAGAACAAGACTGCTGTAACACCCTTCCCTTGAAACCATAATATGTTTCTATTTAAAAGCGAATTTCACTATACCTATTTAAACTGTGCGGCATGTTGGTATTTGCACCGTTTCTAAATGAAAGGAGAAGTAGCAGGAAACTCGTTTTTAGACAAACGAATCCAATAATAGCAATATTCGTTATAAGAATTCTTACAATTCTACGGGCACTGAGCCTTACTTCAACTATAAACCTAATTCAACGACGTGGTTGGTTTTGGGCATACGTTTAAACATCCTTGGGGTACCAAAGCATTTATGGATATGAATCAAATTTATATGCGTGTTCGGGTTAGAAAGTACGCTGTTGACCAACTTTTAGGTCACCAAAATTGAAATAAATTACAACTAGAATAGTAATCGCAGTTTGCTACCAATTTTACTCTATTATTGACTATTTGTATTCGTTTAGCTGGTGTCCGTAATGGAACTTTGAGGGTTGTCGGTGTTTCAGAAAGAAATTTGGTGTCCACCAAAATACTTGAAGCACGGACAGTAAAACCGTTACATCAGAAAAGAAAAGGCAATTGTAGAAGCGCGTGACCGAGTGTCATACTTATTCAGAATTTTTTTATGGTAAGCTGTCAATAATCACAATTTGAAACAGCATTAGAACAGGGTTATGGTGAGTGCATTGCACAACTTATAAATTCAACTTGCGTGTTTTACATGTTACACAATATGAACGCTATATACAGCATATATAATAAATTGGAAAATTGATTCTACACAAATAACTAACAGAAATTACAATTATTCTATGTTAAAGCTATACACATCAAATGAACACTAAACTTGCTCCGTGCCGTCCGGTATATGTAGAAAAAGTTAAATTTTTAATACCAGGAGTTCTCGCTACTTACCTAGTTGCCTGCTCTGAGCACACCTCAGTCGACATCTGTTGATAAATGTTCGCTCACGACCTCCTGATGACCCGCAAACTGGTTCAAAACCCGACTCACGACAGAAGCACGACGAAGATGATTGAGCAGTTGACGTTGTAACTTTGGCAGTGTTAAAGAGAGCTTAAGAAAAAACATTAGAAAACGGTTTTAAATAGCGAATTTGTTCAGACACTTTAGCAAATAACGGAGATTTATATTTATAACGAGGACTTTAGAAATTTTTGGCAACGGCATTTATAGTTCTAACAATGCTCAAAATGCTTAAACCAGCAACGCAAGAAGTGCTTTCGCGAGTAGTTACTCAAGCGATTGATAAATTTTTCCAAATGCAATTTAAAGTACAAAAAGAAACAAGCTGCCTTGTATGAAACTGAAACGGAACATTTTTTATTTTCTTGCGAGAAGTATGTCATAACAGTATCAGTCTGCGCAAGAATTAGCTACAAAAAGCACATATGTCTTCGGCTATAGTCTAAATCACTGTTTTGTGCTATAACTTGCTTAAAAGGAGATCGGAAATAATAATGACGTTTTCCTAACCCGCAACCATCTACCATCTGAAATTTAAACTTGAAATTTCGATAAAATTTAATAGAAGGACTTAAATTTTACAAAAACTCTTTGTGCTAGTGAACCATGCTGAACTTGGCACAAATAACAATAAGGGGCGTTTACGTTATAAAGTTAGGTAACGGCATGGCCTGCGCTTTATTTCCGCCCCTCAAGATTACTTGGGCCCTTAATTTAATAATTTAAATGCGGTGGGATAAATTCGAGCAGTTTGCCGTCCACGACTTTCATTTAGTAATCGGTTTCCAGCTATCGGGGCTACATTATTTGGACATAACCACATAAAACGCGTCTAATGTGCAGTCTGACAAAATGTGAAAACAATGATCACAGTCTTTTGTTTTAGGCGCCAAGGTTAGCTAAATTTTGAAATATGATGTACCGCCTTTGGACACATATTCCTATACAATTTCTATAAATAGATAAAAACGCTCAGCAAAACTCTTGTTCTGACTCGTAAAGGCGTGGAATAAAGTTTAATGTAATGTGATTCCTAAATTGCATAACTTTTAGGTAAGGCTGATAGCACATTAGCATCGGAGTCGAGTCCTCTATGCACAACCTTCACGATATACAACTATACAATCAAATAGTGCAAAGCAATGAGTGATAGTTCGTGCTTATATTATAAGCAATTAGCGAAGATTACAAATCTGTTATCTGATTTAGCCTAACACGTTACACCCACTCAATTGTTGTTCATATCGCGCATTAGTATTTTCGAAAACGTGAAGGTGGTAAATTTAAACCACGTTAACGTTTTAAGTAATACACACGGTGCTAATACAAACACTTGAATCGGGTTAACCACTATAACTGGAGATATGGTTAAACAAATTGCAGTTTTGCATGAGTAAACTTAAGCTGCGCCGCTTACCATCCTCTTTTGTCCAATGCAAATGCGATTCCATTGTTCATTGAACTCAAATTTCATTTTTGTATAAAAGAACAGAAACTAGTCTGTTTCATATTCCATACATTATAATTTGAAAATGTTCGCGAACACATTGGCGTTAAAGTACAGGGGCGAATTGCATTCGCTAATGGCGTTATGGAACAGAAAAATGTCGAAATTGGATACAGCTATTGAAATCCGAGTTTTGTTCTTTAACAACGTTTCGTACTTGGTGTCAAAAGAGGATGGTTGGCGGCCCATCTTAAGTGTACTTTTGCACTTGCATCTCGCTAAAAATTATGACAATTGACATATTTTTGTCAAAATTAAAGATAAAAAATCTCGAATCATTTTGGGGACACGGATATTTATCTTAAGCCCAAACTGGTAAATTTTGATCATGCTTCGGAACAGGCGTAACCTGACTTAGTTTAGATATGCCTTTCACTACAAATCATGTCGGCTTGCAAACATCTATTCAATTTCCGAAATGAAAATAGCAAGGTAAAATCAGTAAAACACAAAATCAGTGACACGGATAGGTGAAAACCGTTTGTTATATTCCGTTGATTCATGTCGGCTTGCAAACATCTATTCAATTTCCGAAATGAAAATAGCAAGGTAAAATCAGTAAAACACAAAATCAGTGACACGGATAGGTGAAAACCGTTTGTTATATTCCGTTGATACGCTACGTTGATGGTACATCGCAACATAACCTTATAAAATAATGTCCAAAGATATATTATTGCGTTATATTTTGGGCATTGTTGACAATATTATTGTCAGAACCAGTGTTATACAACTTATAATATCATAAACCTTACTAACATGTATTTCGTATAGCAAATACGACATAAATGTGTTTGATGTAACGTCACAATTTTAGATGAAAAATTTTGCCCAAGTCAAGCTCAATTGTGTAATGTTATATCGTTCATTAAATAACGGCTTAGTGTGGGGGTTCACGTGGCCGATTAGCAAGGCTTGAGCTTGGTCTATCGACGATATCATAATTTTCTTACGATTACAGCCCTCACGGAGCCTGACCATTTAATATACGATATCTTTTCATAATTATATCTCCTGTTGTATCTGTCAAAGTACTAGTCTCGCGTACCGTGTCAGAGGTCTTTCGTGGTGATCTAGTTATTGGGGAGCGGATGCTCATATCTTGCCCTGTGAAAGTAGCAGCAAAAATTGTAGAAAAGATACTGATATGGCTTGAAATTGTTTTGTTTCATGTATTTGGATATAATTATGCTGTAGTTTTAGATATTATTTCACAATGTGATTTTCTTTATTTATCTTCCATTCCTGAGTCTGCGGCGCTTAATGTTGCAACTGCATGAGCCGTATTCTGAAGCTTTTACTCGCCTTACATTTCATCTTAGAGCGTATAAGCTAATTTCCAAACAAAGAACCAATATTATTTCCAGGTACTTGATCCTAAGGAACGATCTTGCTAAAAATTAATAAAGATGATACCATGATATTTAAATAAATGCTAGGAATTTATCAAGATAAACAAAAGGTAGACATCAAAGGCAACTGTAACGGAGACACATAGATTATAGTTTAGTGAGGTCAAACCTGTTTTCAAAACCTTTTGAGGTGCAGAGATGACTGTAGACAATGATTACGAAGGCACTTCAGAAGGTATAGCGGAGTATTCCGTCATTTCCACCAATCTAAACCAGGTCTCTAAGTTCGTTATAAAACCTGCCTAACAAAAGTGCAGTTTTCAATGTTACAATACATATTCAATTTGCAATTTTTCATGAATTAATAATGCCAGGAATAATGTCCAATAATTTAAATTCAAGTACAAGTAGTGAAACGGTGTCTATGAATAAAGTGAAATATGTAGCGACCAAGTCAACTTACCTGCGACAATAACAACTAAATAAATAAGCATTACGACTAAAATCGATCAGAAACGACGAATAGCTTCATATAAATATAGCAATCATGGAATGATAATTACCCGGTTGAAACATTGCAACTAAAATTTTTTTATAGTAAAATTATCAGCATTACTAATAAACTTAAAGTCATGGGTAATGCGCAACAACAGAAATACTCCAACAAATAACATATCTCTGTATGTATAAAAATGCAATTGTGGGGCAAACTGTTTTTACTGATAAAGCAAGCGCGAAGAATACAAACATATTTCAAGCTGCAGGGTCTGACCTGGGTCTTAATATGTAACCATCATTTTCATGAACACTTTGTGAAAAAATCGGCTTGACCGCTTCAAGTAGATTGATTTCCAAGAATTCATCATTTACTAGACATCCACCGACAACATATATGTAGTATCCTGAGAAACTATGTGAATTTATTAACGAAAAATCTGCAATTTTCGAGAGCAGAACACTTCTAAAGTTGAGCTGAAGCTTTACTTTTGTAGACGGTTTGGCACTGTTTCAAAACAACTAACCAGCGTCGCTCTCATGCTTTATAGAAAAATGATCTTTTGGGAGTTTCCAAGTATACTGAACAATAACTATTTAATCACGCAGTTGTTTTCCACACAGCACCAGCTGTTAACCCTTATAATCACATATTTGTAATCGCGTGTATTGCAAAGCATCGCGCCAATAAATATTGTTGTGCGCCGTGAATTACCCCGTGGATTGTTATTTGATTTGGGAGGTTTCATAAGAAACCAAGACACAGCTACCAACATGATACACCGAAATTGAGCTTTACAGCATTTTCAGCCACCTTAAGAATCGGATCAAATCTTTTTTAACAATCCGAAAAACTGCCAAGTACCTATTGAAAGCTGGGGTTCGAAGTGACAACTTTCAATATCTGCAGCCAAAATGTAAATTGCTGTGCTTATGCAATATTCCAAAATATTCATATAAACAATATTTTGAAGCGTGAATTGCTCCACACTGTTATTCAAGTCAAAGATTTAGGTATAAAAAGTAATAAAAATCGAAAAACAATGACCATTGTTTATACGTATCATCGAAGGCATATCGTGTAACAAACATTTTGTTCAGTGGTTTTTTGACCATCGGTGTTGTCTTGTTATGTGCTTATCTTACTTATATCAGATCACTATAGAAGTGTGCTTATCAATATGGTGGTATAGATCTCTTTGAGTGATATATAGTAGAATACGCCTAACGATATTTAACACGTAGCTTATTCAGCGGACTAGGGTGGGAAGCAACCAGACCAAGAGCTAATCGACTTAATGCAAAAGGTTCTAGGTTTCAGTTTTGGAGTCGTCGTGTATAGTAGATTGCTCCCCACCGTAGTCTGCTGAATAACCTACATGTAAAATATCGTTAGAACTTGTGTGAAGTCACCTTCTATATCGACGGCTTCAAAATTAAACCTAGAACCTCAGGAATTATGTGGTTTAGCTCTTGACCTGATGTGTTTAAACGACATGAGACGGAAATTTAACACAAAATCAATAAAACATTTATTTGATGCTCGCGAAATCAATGGGACTTTTTACCAGAATAGAATGAAAATAAGTACCTGATTTCTGCAAATTGCAAGCCATTTCAAACTCTCCATAAAATATAAATCTTGGTAATTCACTCAATTACGATAAAAACATGTAATCACTTATAAGTGTAATAGCCCATTACTGATCTACTATTTATTGATTTTTGTATGTATCATATACATCCATGCTATTATCAGTAAATTTTGTGTTCTCAAATAGCGTAGTAGTTAGCGAACGAAAGCTCACATTCAAAAAGACCCAGATTCAATGCGGAGATGTACCAAAAGGTTGTTCAACATGTAGCTCATGAGAGAAAGCGTATCACTCAGTTTGTATTTCGGTACATAGAGCCACACATCTTTAACAACAGCGTACATTACGAAGCGATGCGCTAACCGAGTTTGGCTCCACGTATGATAGTAAAATATATATTTTATTGTAGTAGTTGTTAACGTTTCATTTCACTAATATGATATTGTATGTTTAATTGTGTAAGTAAAAAGTGAAATTATATAAACTTTTAAGTGGCATTAAATCAATATAGTCGCAGTTCTTAGTGTACATGATTAAAGAGGCAATTGAGTACAATTTAAATAGTGCGAACATTTTCAACAGAATATAAAATATTTATACATTTCCAGCCATTTGACCGTATAAATATCCCATCTGATCAGATGAATTTTTGTAAAATAGCGCCAATATCAAGGTAAGAAATACATGTGATATAATACATTAAAACTCAATAACAATAGCGAATAATTATTTAATGTTGGAACATATAAGTTTACTACTTTTACGTTTAAAGAACAACTTTGTAGCTATATACATTCATATGCTTATATATATGGATAAACAATATATATATAGTTGCTGTCATAAGAATCCGAGCGATTACATATTGTATCTCACCAATTAATGCTGCCTATTCTCCAACGAATGACAGCGAGGAAGACGATAATAACGGGTGCTATGAGTAACTTTAGCTATAGAAAATGTCACAAAAAGTGATGTACTTATCGTTGGTGGAGACTTTGGACGGAAAGTTGGTCCGAAATAGGGTGCTGAGATATTTGTGGCAACTTTTCGCTGGGAACAAGAAGCGACAACGGAAGTAGACTGCTTTATTTGTGAGAAACATTCGGACTATTTATGATGAACACAAATTTCAAACATCGTATGTGGCACCTGAAAAACATGGCGTGCTCTGGGAAATGTAACTAAAAATCAAACAGACCACATTTTGCTTTCAAAGCGGTGGAAAACGTCTACGCGCCATTTTTAAGTAGTTGATGGGGCAACACACTGCCTACGGACCACGCTATGGTCATCTTGACTCTTTAAATAACCGATAATAGATTGTTAAGAAGCCTCGTGCCGACGTTGCCATCTTGTCACAAAATCGTCGTTAGTTTCAACGTCCCTGGCCAACCAATTTTTTGGTATTATTGCAGACTGCTCATGCGGATAAAGAATAGTTCAGCGCTGCAAACAAAAATGCAATTTATGGTCAAGAAACAAAAAAGCTAGTTCGTTAGGTACCAGATGACAAGGTTACATTTCCAACCGCACGAAGGACTTCTGGTGCCCCGACAAGTGGGTAGGCCAGTTTCAAATTCTGTTGAACGCACCGCCTCCATTAAACACAGAAAAGCAGGAACTTGAATAGCATGGGTGTTATGGTGAGAACCACCAGACGGCGCTGCCAAGCTCAATTGAGACCACGCCTATAATAAATAGTATCAAATCCAAAAAGGCTCCAGAACCTGATGGCATCATTTCGAAGGTATTCAAAGCAAGAGGCCATGTTATCGCCAAACTTCTGCAGCGCCGATTTGACACAATTTGATCAACCAGTAAAATCCCGTCAGATTGGCGCACTGCTGCGCTCGTCCTTTTCTTGAAAAGCTGACAAAAGTGCGTGCGCGAACTACCGCGGAATTTTCCTACTACTAAGAGTGCATTATGCAAGAGTATGACACTTCCCTGCACTCACATATAAACCCGTGTTTGATGACGCGAGTGTTATTTTTGGGGGCGAGATGCATTGACCCCCCCAGATTCTGGGAAGGATACCTCACCCCTCCCCCGAAAGTTTTTTTTTTTGGGGGGAGGGTAGGTCGGACGCTGCTGGTTCAACCGACACCCCAACCCTCTCCCAAAAAAAATTAGGGGGTTCCGTGCTACCCCCCACCCAGAATCTGGGAGGATCAGTGCATCGCGACCCTCCAAAAAACTTGGGGGGAGGCGTCCGGCCGAAAACGCCCGCGTCATCAAACGCGGGTTTATATGCAAGTGCAGGGAAGTGTCATACTCTTCCCTAATGCACACTTGCCACTACCAATTGTATTAAAGATATTTGAAGCAGTCGTTGTAAATCGATTTAGGAGCCATTGTAACAGGTACACTCGTGAAAACCAGACTGGTTTTAGAGCCCGCAAGGGCTAAATTGATCATATATATGCTCTGTGACGGGTGCTTCACCTTAGACACGAGTATCCGCACCCAACTGCAGTGGGATTTGTTGATTTCAACGCTGCATTGGACTCCGTAGATCGCAGAAGTCATATGGTGTTCCGATTCACATAATATCTATTGTGAACGCTCTATACGGCAAAGCGCTGTGTCGGATACATGCATACGACAGCATATCGGACGAATTTGAAATAGTGACAGGTGTAAGACAAGGGTCGGTCATGTCAACTATTTTATTCAATTTTGCAGGAGACTGGGCTATCAATTCTGTCACTGCAAACAGCCAGGGAGTTATCTTTTCTGCGGACGGAGAAAGGTAGGAGATCTAGAATACTCCTAGCAACATAACCTTACTAGCTGCGTCAGAAAGCGAGCAGCAAGTTAAGCTAACCGCTATGCAGGAAAAGGCTTCTCGCGTTGTTCGGCGTATCAAAGTACAGCAAACTCAAATTATGCACTACTGCCGTCAGAACTAACCGTCCATCATGCTAGAAGGCGAACAGATGGAGAATGTAGATGATTTCTCATACCTGGGATCGATCATAACCACTGACGGTGATGGTAAAGCTGACATAGTCAAAATAAATATCAAATGCCTATTCAGGTTTCGGATATTTTAATAAAACATTGTCGTCAAACCCAAACGTTAATGCCAAAACGAAGGCACAAATGTACAATTTTTGCATCCGTCCGATACTACTATTTGCCCGCGAGGGTTGGGTAATGCGCACTAATGTTAGATAGATCCAGGTGTTTGAAAACTACTACGCGAGGCATATGGTTGAACCAGCGCGACTTGATCGAACAGAAATTTATCGCCGAGCCGGCTTGGAAAACGACGTTGCTAACGTTATCTACCATGTTATGCTGGGGCATATGTTACGCATGAGCGAGAATCCTATCGCAAGAAGACTACTTCTAGCAGCAGTGTCAAAATTTGTGGCAATGGCCACGGGAGCGACCCAACATCAGTTGGTAACGTTGTGTGATTCGAGGTGTCGAGGCATCCCATGGGAGAAGCGGCGTATCCGTTCACAGAGAACGCTCATGATGGCAGCAGATCGTGCATAAGCGAAGCCGTGAATGCATGTTTGGCAACATCCCACAGCCATGGGGTCAAGTTAATGTATATATACAATCGGAATCTAAACAAAACCATATGTCTATCGAAATCGCTAAATATTTATATGCATATATACGGATTTAAAGAGGGATTTATGCATTGGTTGAACGATATTCACATTTTGCATGGGTGCCAGGAACCTCTTAATCCAGCTAACAGAAACCACTAAAAAGAGCAATTCTGAAACTGCTACAGCAGAGTCAGTCACGTAAGTCATTCACTGTTATTAAAATTTTAAAGACAATATTTTTTAATGAAATAAACTGAATTCTTGCTTTACTAAACTAGTGGTACTAACATGTCTCCGGATAATTTCATGGCCCTACCTAATCTATAGAAAACCAGAAAGAAAGTTTAATTTCAAGCTACAAGTCGGAACCAATGTTTGCACAATATTATCGCCGGTCATTTGCGAACGTACAGGGTATAAATCCAATTTGTTACAGTTCATGAAGCAAGCTGTATTTCAAACTAGAGTAGAAACGCAATGGTAGGAAAATATTGTCGTCGATTCCTTGTGTAAACCCAATCTTCATGCTAAATGTACAGAAGGAGATGGTACCCCGAAAGCTGGGCATAGTGCAGCAGTATTTTCACAAACATCGTTTCCATATTTGCATAGACTGTTCAGCCAAAGAATTGGGATAGTTTTTCACCTAAAAGCAGTCAAACCGACAGTCGAACCAAAAGCCTTCATCATGTGGTCAGTCATAGGTATCGAAGGTATGCTGGCTCAAGTGAGATAGATGATTTTGGCGGGGGTGCGAAAGCGGAGAGTAATATAGTATTAGTAAAATACGCCGGCGGCAGGCTGCACTTACATATAAACCCGTGTTTGATGGACCCGCATATAAACCCGAGGCGTTTTTGGCCTGACCCCCCTTTTTTTTGGGGTCGAGATACACTACCCCTCCCCCAGAATCTGGGGGAGGTAGCACGGACCACCCAGATTTTTTTTGGGGGGGGCAGGTTGGACTCCACCCAATTTCTGGGAGGAGTGGGTCGGTTGAACCAACAGGTGCTTATGGCCCGACACCCCAGTAGTTGGAGGGGATCTGACCTACCCCTCCCCAAAAAACTGGGTGGTCCAAGCTATTCTCCCCTAGAATCTGGAGGCAGGCCGAAAACGCCCGCATCATGAAAGACGGGTTTATATGTGAGTGTAGGGAAGTGTCATACTCTTCCCTAATGCACTCTTGGTAATACTAATGCACCATAAAAGTCTGCTAAGAATACTTAATAATTTGCCGCATGAATTCATCTGTATTTCGTGCAATGTTGAAAATTCTTTTGAAGCAGCGGCGTACTGAACCAGGATCGGTTGGTTGCGAGTCTTGTACGATAGCCACAATGCTATCTATGAGCTGTTTATCGGTTTCTTAAGGGACACTCGTAAAGCGATCGAATAATGTATGCAATTGCACGCCGCACGACAAACTCGACATATGTATCGTTTCACAATGTACGTTGTATCATGTGTGACACATTATGCGGGAAAGGATTTATCGCGGTTCACAGTTACGCATGTAACATAACTTAGCCGTTATTTAGGCCTGAAGAAGCAATTTTAACCATGTACTTTTTGACAAGATAAAGTTTTGAAGAAGTCGCCCTGCATTATCTACGGCGCTAAGCTTGCTAACAGTTCGCTTCAGTTAAATTGCTATAGCTTCATAAAACCAAGACACATAAAAGGTCATCGCGTTTGTAGCTAAATCAACAAACACAGGCTGAAATTGTAGAGAAAACGGTGCATAGATGCGACCATGAATATTTATGGTGCGAAGCTTGCTAATAATTCGTAATTCAACCCAATTGAAAGAGCTTCATTAAAGGAAGATACATAAAAGGTCATCGCGTTGGTAGCTAAATCATGAAATATTGACAACATAGAGAAAACGGTGCATAGAAGCGACCATGCATATTATGGTGCGAAGCTTGCTAATAATACGTAATTCAGCCAAATTGCAAGAGCTTCATAAAACCAAGACACATAAAAGGTCATCGCGTCGGTAGCTAAATAAACAAACACAGACAGCAATTGTACAGAAAACGGTGCATAGAAGCGACCATGAATATTTATGGTGCGAAGCTTGCTAATAATACGTAATTCAGCCAAATTGCAAGAGCTTCATAAAACCAAGACACATAAAAGGTCATCGCGTTTGTAGCTAAATCAACAAACACAGGCTGAAATTGTAGAGAAAACGGTGCATAGATGCGACCATGAATATTTATGGTGCGAAGCTTGCTAATAATACGTAATTCAGCCAAATTGCAAGAGTTTCATAAAACCAAGCCACATAAAAGATCATCGCGTTTGTAGCTAAATCAACAAACACAGGCTGAAATTGTAGAGAAAACGGTGCATAGATGCGACCATGAATATTTATGGTGCGAAGCTTGCTAATAATTCGTAATTCAACCCAATTGAAAGAGCTTCATTAAAGGAAGATACATAAAAGGGGAAACGCGGAGAAACACGACGGCTCAAACCATCATCGCGTTGGTAGCTAAATCATGAAATATTGACAACATAGAGAAAACGGTGCATAGAAGCGACCATGCATATTATGGTGCGAAGCTTGCTAATACTACGTAATTCAGCCAAATTGCAAGAGCTTCATAAAACCAAGACACATAAAAGTTCATCGCGTCGGTAGCTAAATAAACAAACACAGACAGCAATTGTACAGAAAACGGTGCATAGAAGCGACCATGAATATTTATGGTGCGAAGCTTGCTAATATTACGTAATTCAGCCAAATTGCAAGGGCTTCATAAACCAGCACATAAAAGGTCCCAAATCAACAAACATTGACAACAGAGAATACGGGGCGCATAGGCGCTCTCTATATTTTTTGACCGAAGCTTGCCTGTAATACGACGTACTGCCGCCAAGCTGCAACCTCAAACCCCGCCACATAAAAGATCATGGCGTTGCTATCTAAATCAACCTCTTTTTCCTCGTCCTCCTTCCCCCTCTTCGACAACATTGACAACCTCACCGCCAGCCGCGCGAGCAACACATTGACAACATAGAGAAAACGGTGCATAGAAGCGATCATGAATATTTATTTTGCGAAGCTTGCTAATAATACGTAATTTAGCCAAATTGCTAGAGCCTCATAAAACAAAGCCACATAAAAGATCATCGCGTTGATAGCTAAATCAACAAACACAGACAGCAATTGTAGAGAAAACGGTGCATAGAAGCGACCATGAATATTTATGGTGCGAAGCTTGCTAATATTACGTAATTCAGCCAAATTGCTAGAGCCTCATAAACCTAAGGTACATTAAAGGTCATCGCGTTGGTAGCAAATGAAAAAGCGTTGGCATCATGGTTAGAATAAAATGACGCATGCGCCAATAACTGATTACTGTGCTTAATCTTCTTACAAACGTTAAAACTACCAATAATAAATTTTATATATGGAGATCAGTCGAAAATTAGATTAATGTCTGGGAAACCATGAGAAAAATCTAAATTGCATTATTAATTTGATATCAGTAACGCGAATGAATATTTAGTAACGCTGAACAATAATAGTAAATTTTATGTTTATTGCAACGATGATTTCATTATACATTACATATTTTAAATCAGTGTGTATATTAGTGTACTAAGGAAAACAGACATAGATATCCAGGCACATTTTTCATGTATTTTACACTTTAATGATCTTTTTATGGTTGAAAATAAAATTTTTTGTAATGAAATTTTACAAATGGTGCAATATATTCAGTAAAAAGTGATGATATGTTTTACAAATATCACTCAAAATTTAACCGATAATATTATATTGGAAAATCCACGTTGTTTTGCGGGGACTACAATCGATATGTACGATTGGTAAACCGTGGGAAACGGAACCTAAAATATTATTCAACAGAGGTCAAATATGATTAATGTATACCATACCGATCTTTATTTGTAAATGATAGAAAATAATGATTCGTAAGATGTTTATGTCGCTAACTGAGTCAGATAGAGATCAATCACTTTTATTATGACAATTTACTGTTTTAGCAATTCCCGTTATCTGTACATACATACTCAAAGTCCGAGGCTTCACGGAAGTGTAAGAGCTCTCAGAAGTTGCCCGACGCCTCAATGGTATAACCCCCTCGACCTTTTATGAATATGTATGCCGTTGTTGCTTACAGTTGAAATACTATAATTGTAAACGTAGAAATCGTAGTAAAACTGCTTTAAACATTGAATAGGAATAACTATTCCATGAGCAGTTTTACTCTATTACTTTTACCGAGAGTGCGCAAAACAAATTTTGTAGTAGAGTACGACGCTCGACCACACTTATGTACGTTCCTTTATTCCGTGATGTGGTCAGCTTTCAGCTTATATGCCTTCCAACGATAGCAGGAGTACGTCCAAGCTTTCTGTAGAGTGTTTGGTGCGATCGCGGTTATTGCGAGGGTATGGATTACCCTTAGGGTTCATTATAGAATAGCTCAAAAACATTCCTTAGGGTAGCCAAACACCTTAGAACGCTGGGTGTAGCAAATACTCTCCAAAGACCCAGGGTGATACCAAATACCAACAGAAAGCCATGGCATGGGATAAGGCAAAATATGACTACAACAAGGGTAAGCACATTATTTCGACCCAGTGTCATACTGTTCTACAAAATTTTGATAATCCACTCTTGCTTTTACCAATTATTGTAACTTATAGCCACGTTGCAAGTATTGCTGGTTTCTTAGGATGATCGCAATGTTTTTCATAATTTGCGTAAAGTTTTTCTCACGTCGTCTCACCTGTCCGCGCTTAACACTTTCATGAATGACGTTATGTAGTTATATAGGTTTCGTATAGTGATAAGGTACACTTTGGTTGCAGTAGTAAACCGAGGACGGGTAGTGCAGCTCTACTTAAGAGCAGTTTCCTGGATGCTTATGGATTTTCCTAGAATGCGAGAATAGTCATACGTGACAAACCGGATTAACCAAAACGTTTTGCTATGCACCATGTTTACACACGGCGTGTATAGCATACGAACTAGAGGTAAGAAACAGCCATGAGCATGATTTTCAGGCTCTGGCTTTGCTTGACTTTTCATAAACCGTGCCCGACTCGATGCGGGACTTCCGATGAAAGCCAAGCTAGGTGTTAAATAGTAGAAGCTTGCGATTTAGTACGCTGAAAATAGGCTTCTATGAAATTTAAAAGAAATTTCTTTGGATTTTGCACCACCAGATATTCTTTTAAAATTCAAACAAACATTCTTTGAAATTTCAAAGAATTGTTTTTGAAAAATTACATATCTTTGAAATTTTAAAGATAATTCTTTGAAATTTCAAACAGTGTTTCTTTGAATTTTAATAGAATATCTGGTGGTACATAACTCAAGGAAATTACTTTTAAATTTCACAGAATGTGTTTTCAGTGTAAAGATAGCAAAATGTAATATAGAAACTAAACCATCAAACGATTTATATATAGTTGCTTTTGTAGATTTTAAGATCAGAGTCGAGGTAATCTTGGCAGTTCTTGCTATCGGCAGCGTTTATAATTGTTTTGTTTTGTAAAATAGTTTTTAAAAGCCGACTGCAGCCTTCCAAAATACACTCGTTTCGGCTCTGGCACTTACAGATAGATCTTAGGCTCTGTTTTGGTTCGGCTCTTGCAGCCGTACCAAAAGCCTACATTACTACCCAATGACCGTCACACCGCAAGCTCTTGAAAAGTAGAAACGGCCGGCAGAAAAGTGGCTGAGGCAAGTCTTTCTCACATTAATTTTATTATAACCCCATAGTTAATTTTTTCACGTTTGTCAGCAACAAGTGTGGGGCAGTACCCTGCTACCCTCTTGCGTCGCGAATGTAAGAATTTATTCGTATTATATACCTTATAGTTCATTTTTATTTTCCTATGCATATTGATATTTAAATGTATATGTATACATATGATTTCGCTATCTGGTGCAACCTAACACCGATATGCCACACACCGTTGAGAATTGATGATTTGTTATAGCATTAACTAGAAGTGGCAGCTTCATTGAAATGGTAATATTGAGACAACGATACCTCAGAATTGGTGGCTAATCAATAAATAATATCAATAATAAATTATACATTATATTTTTAATACTGTTAAAGTATTAACAAATTGTGTGATCCAATTTCCGCCACACACTGTGCTCAAGGACAAATTGTTGCTTCTCAGATAAATTGGTGTGGCAAAATAATTGATTTGCATTTTGACATAGACACCCTCTCGTTTGGTTTTATGATTTTTATCATTACTATTATTAATTTATTGTTATTGATTATAAGCGAATGACAGGGGCTAGAAGAATCGCCTCAGCTAACTCTCCCGCCTTTCACTTTAAAGAGCTGCGGGACGTATGTATATTAGGCTTTGTAAGCGCAGAAACCAGCCTAATATAACATCATCGCTATGCCAGAAGCGAAAAACGATTTGGAAGGCTGCAGTCGGCTTTTAAATAGTTTTTCACAAAACAAAGCATCATAAATCTATAGAAAATAACCTGCTAATATTACTTTAATTCTCACCCCAAATTTTTATAACAACCAATATAAATGTTTTAATAAGGTTGAACTCTCATATTACATTTTGCTATCTTTACACTCAAAACACATCTGTGAAATTTAAAAAAGAATTTCCTTGAATTATGTACCACCAGATATTCTTTTAAAATTCAAAAAACATTTAAATTTCAAAAATTATCTTTAAAATTTCAAAAATATGTAATTTTTCAAAAACAATTCTTTGAAATTTCAAAGAATGTTCGTTTGAATTTTAAAGAATATCTAGTGGTGCAAAATCCAAAGAAATTTCTTTTAAATTTCATAGTAGCCTATTTTCAGCGTACTAAATTGCAAGCTTCTACTATTTAACACCTAGCTTGGCTTTCATCGGAAGTCCCGCATCGAGTCGGGCACGGTTTATGAAAAGTCAAGCCAGAGCCTGAAAATCATGCTCATGGCTGTTTCTTACCTCTAGTTCGTATGCTGTACACGCCGTGTGTAAACATGGTGCATAGCAAAACGTTTTGGTTAATCCGGTTTGTCACGTATGACTTATTCTCGCATTCTAGGAAAATCCATAAGCATCCAGGAAACTGCTCTTAAGTAGAGCTGCACGACCCGTCCTCGGTTTACTACTGCAACCAAAGTGTACCTTATACGAAACCTATATAACTACATAACGTCATTCATGAAAGTGTTAAGCGCGACAGGTGAGACGACGTGAAGCACACTTTACGCAAATTATGAAAAACATTGCGATCATCCTAAGAAACCAGCAATACTTGCAACGTGGCTATAAGTTACAATAATTGGTAAAAGCAAGAGTGGATTATCAAAATTTTGTAGAACAGTATGACACTGGGTCGAAATAATGTGCTTACCCTTGTTGTAGTCATATTTTGCCTTATCCCATGCCATGGCTTTCTGTTGGTATTTGGTATCACCCTGGGTCTTTGGAGAGTATTTGCTACACCCAGCGTTCTAAGGTGCTTGGCTACCCTAAGGAATGTTTTTGAGCTATTCGATAACGAACCCTAAGGGTAGCCCATACCCTCGCAATAACCGCGATCGCACCAAACGCTCTACAGAGAGCTTGGACGTACTCCTGCTATGTTTGGAAGGCATATAAGCTGAAAGCTGACCACATCACCGAATAAAGGAACGTACATAAGTGTGGTCGAGCGTCGTACTCTGCTACAAAATTTATTTTACGCACTCTCGGTAAAAGCAATACAGTAAAACTGCTGATGGAATAGTTATTCCTATTTAATGTTCAAAGCAGTTTTACTACGTCTTCTACGTTGACAATTATGGTATTTCAACTGTAAGCAACAACGGCATACATATTCATAAGAGGTCGAGGGGGTTATACCATTGAGGCGTCGGGCCCCTTCTGAGAGCTCTTACACTTCCGTGAAGCCTCGGACCTTGAGTATGTATGTACAGATAACGGGAATTGCTAAAACAGTAAATTGTCATAATAAAAGTGATTGATCTCTATCTGACTCAGTTAGCGACATAAACATCTTACGAATCATTATTTTCTATCATTTACAAATAAAGATCGGTATGGTATACATTAATCATATTTGACCTCTGTTGAATAATATTTTAGGTTCCGTTTCCCACGGTTTACCAATCGTACATATCGATTGTAGTCCCCGCAAAACAACGTGGATTTTCCAATATAATATTATCGGTTAAATTTTGAGTGATATTTGTAAAACATATCATCACTTTTTACTGAATATATTGTACCATTTGTAAAATTTCATTACAAAAAATTTTATTTTCAACCGTAAAAAGATCATTAAAGTGTAAAATACACGAAAAATGTGCCTGGATATCTATGTCTGTTTTCCTTAGTAAATATACACACTGATTTAAAATGTGTAACGTGTAATGAAATCATCGTTGCAATAAACATAAAATTTACTATTATTGTTCAGCGTTACTAAATATTCATTCACGTTACTGATATCAAATAAATAATGCAATTTAGATTTTTCTCATGGTTTCCCAGACATTAATGTAATTTTCGACTGATCTCAATATACAAAATTTATTATTAGTAGTTTTAACGTTTGTAAGAAGATTAAGCACAGTAATCAGTCATTGGTCATTTTATTCTAACTATGATGCCAACGCTTTTTCATTTGCTACCAACGCGATGACCTTTAATGTACCTTTGTTTTATGAGGCTCTAGCAATTTGGCTGAATTACGTATTATTAGCAAGCTTCGCACCATAAATATTCATGATCGCTTCTATGCACCGTTTTTCTTACAATTGCTGTCTTTTTGTTATTTGCTTCAACGCATATCTTTTTTGCTTTTTCATAGCTCTGCATTTGCTAATTCGTTTTTGCACAATATTCATGATCGCTTCTATGCACCGTTTTCTCTATGTTGTCAATGTTTGTTGATTTAGCTACCAACGCGATGATCTTTTATGTGGCTTGGTTTTATGAAGCTCTTGCAATTTGGCTGAATTACGTATTATTAGCAAGCTTCGCACCATAAATATTTATGGTCGCTTCTATGCACCGTTTTCTCTGTTGTCAATGTTTGTTGATTTAGCTACCGACGCGATGACCTTTTATGTGTCTTGGTTTTATGTAGCTCTTCCAATTTGGCTGAATTACGTATTATTAGCAAGCTTCGCACCATAAATATTCATGGTCGCTTCTATGCACCGTTTTCTCTATGTTGTGTTTGTTTCTTGATTTAGCTACCAACGTGATGACCTTTTATGTATCTTCGTTTAATGAAGCTCTTTCAAATGCGCTGAATTACGAATTATTAGCAAGCTTCGCACCATAAATATTCATGATCGCTTCTATGCACCGTTTTCTCAATGTTGTCAATGTTTGTTGATTTAGCTACCAACGAGATGATCTTTTATGTGGCTTGGTTTTATGAAGCTCTTGCAATTTGGCTGAATTACGTATTATTAGCAAGCTTCGCACCATAAATATTCATGATCGCTTCTATGCACCGTTTACTCTATGTTGTCAATGTTTGTTGATTTAGCTACTAACGCGATGATCTTTTATGTGGCTTGGTTTTATGAAGCTCTTGCAATTTGGCTGAATTACGTATTATTAGCAAGCTTCGCACCATAAATATTCATGATCGCTTCTATGCACCGTTTTCTCTGTTGTCAATGTTTGTTGATTTGGCTACCGACGCGATGACCTTTTATGTGTCTTGGTTTTATGTAGCTCTTGCAATTTGGCTGAATTACGTATTATTAGCAAGCTTCGCACCATAAATATTCGTGATCGCTTCTATGCACCGTTTTCTCTATGTTGTCAATGTTTGTTGATTTAGCTACCAACGCGATGATCTTTTATGTGGCTTGGTTTTATGAAGCTCTTACAAGTTGGCTGAATTACGTATTATTAGCAAGCTTCGCACCATAAATATTCATGATCGCTTCTATGCACCGTTTTCTCTATGTTGTCAATGTTTGTTGATTTAGCTACCAACGCGATGATCTTTTATGTGGCTTGGTTTTATGAAGCTCTTGCAGTTTGGCTGAATTACGTATTATTAGCAAGCTTCGCACAATAAATATTCATGATCGCTTCTATGCACCGTTTTCTTTATGTTGTGTTTGTTTCGTGATTTAGCTACCAACGCGATGACCTTTTATGTATCTTCGTTTAATGAAGCTCTTGCAATTTGGCTGAATTACGTATTATTAGCAAGCTTCGCACCATAAATATTCATGATCGCTTCTATGCACCGTTTTCTCTATGTTGTCAATGTTTGTTGATTTAGCTACCAACGCGATGATCTTTTATGTGGCGTGGTTTTATGAAGCTCTTGCAAGTTGGCTGAATTACGTATTATTAGCAAGCTTCGCACCATAAATATTCATGATCGCTTCTATGCACCGTTTTCTCTATGTTGTCAATGTTTGTTGATTTAGCTACCAACGCGATGATCTTTTATGTGGCTTGGTTTTATGAAGCTCTTGCAATTTGGCTGAATTACGTATTATTAGCAAGCTTCGCACAATAAATATTCATGATCGCTTCTATGCACCGTTTTCTCTATGTTGTCAATGCTTGTTGATTTAGCTACCAACGCGATGATCTTTTATGTGGCTTGGTTTTATGAAGTTCTTGCAATTTGGCTGAATTACGTATTATTAGCAAGCTTCGCACCATAAATATTCGTGATCGCTTCTATGCACCGTTTTCTCTATGTTGTCAATGTTTGTTGATTTAGCTACCAACGCGATGATCTTTTATGTGGCTTGGTTTTATGAAGCTCTTGCAATTTGGCTGAATTACGTATAATTAGCAAGCTTCGCACCATAAATATTTATGGTCGCATCTATGCCCCGTTGTCTCTACAATTGCTGTCTGTGTTTGTTGATTTAGCTATCAACGCGATGACCTATTTTGTGTCTTGATTTAATGAAGCTGTAGCAATTTCACTGAATTACGTATTAGCGAGCTTAGCACCGTAGATAATGCAGGGCGACTTCTTCAAAACTTTATCTTGTCAAAAAGTACATGGCTAAAATTGCTTCTTCAGGCCTAAATAACCGCTAAGTTATGTTACATGCGTAACTGTGAACCGCGATTAACCCTTTCCCGCATACTGTCTCACACATGATACAACGTACATTGTGAAACGATACATTTGTCGAGTTTGTCGGGCGGCGTGCAATTGCATACATTATTCGCTTGCTTTGGGAGTGTTCCTTAAGAAACCGATAAGCAGCTCATAGATAGCATTGTGGCTATCGTGCAAGAGTCGCAACCAACCGATCATGGTTCAATACGCCGCTGCTTCAAAAGATTTTTCAACATTGCACTAAATACACATGAATTCATGCGGCAAAGTATTAAGTATTCTTACCAGACTTTTATGGTGCATTAGTATTACCAAGAGTGCATTAGATATATGAACAATGTGACACTTCCCTACACTCAAATATAAACCCGTCTTTCATGATGTGGGCGTTTCCGGCCTGCCTCCAGATTCTGGGGTGGGGTACTTCGGACCACCCAGTTTTTTGGGGGAGGGGTAGGTCACATCCCCTCCATCTACTACGGGTGTCGGGTCATAAACACCTACTGGTTCATCCGACCCCTCTCCTCCCAGAAATTGTGTGGAGTCCGACCTGCCCCCCCCCAAAAAAAACTGGGGGGGGGGGGGTCCGCGCTACCCACCCAGATTCTGGAGAAGTGACAGTGCATCTCGACCCCCCAAAAACAGGGGGGTCAGGCCGAAAACGCCCCGGGTTTATAAGCGGGTTCATCAACCACGGGTTTATATGTGAGTGCGCCTGCCGCCGCGTATTTTACTAATACTATATTACTCTCCGCTTTCACACCCCCACGAAAATCATCTATCTCACTTGAGCCAGCATACCTTGGATACCTATGACTTACCACATGATGAAGGCTTTTGGTTCGACTGTCGGCTTGACTGCGTTTAGGTGAAAAATTATCGCAATTTTTTGACTGAGCAGTCCATGCAAATATGGAAACGATGTTTGTGAAAATACTGCTGCACTACGCCCAGTTTTCAGGGTACCGTCTCATTCTGTACATTTACCAGTAAGATTGGGTTTACACAAGGGATCGACGATAATATTTTCCTACCATTGTGTTTGTACCCTAGTTCGAAATACAGCTTGGTTCATGAACTGTAACAAATTGGATTTATACCCTGTACGTTCGCAAATGACCGGCGATAATATTGTGCAAACATTGGTTCCGACTTGTAGCTTGAAATGAAACTATCTTCCTGGTTTTCTATAGATTAGGTAGGGCCATGAAATTATTCGAAGACATGTTAGTACCACTAGTTTAGTAAAGCAAGAATTCAGTTTATTTCAATGAACAATATTGTCTTTAAAATTTCAATAACAGTGAATGACTTATGTTACTGAATCTGCTGTAGCAGTTTAAGAATTGCTTTTTTTAGTGGTTTCTGTTAGCTGGATTAAGAGGTTCCTGGCACCCATGCAAAATGTGAATATCGTTCAACCAATGCATAAATCCCTCTTTAAATCCGTATATATGCATATAAATATTTAGCGATTTCGATAGACATATGGTTTTGTTTAGATTCCGATTGTATATATACATTAACTTGACCCCATGGCTGTGGGATGTTGCCAAACATGCATTCACGGCTTCGCTTATGCACGATCTGCTGCCATCATGAGCGTTCTCTGTGAACGGATACGCCGCTTCTCCCATGGGATGCCTCGACACCTCGAATCACACAACGTTACCAACTGATGTTGGGTCGCTCCCGTGGCCATTGCCACAAATTTTGACACTGCTGCTAGAAGTAGTCTTTTTGCGATAGGATTCTCGCTCATGCGTAACATATGCCCAGCATAGCATGGTAGATAACGTTAGCAACGTCGTTTTTCAAGCCGGCTCGGCGATAAATTTCTGTTCGATCAAGTCGCGCTGGTTCAACCATATGCCTCGCGCAGTAGTTTTCAAACACCTGGATCTATCTAACATTAGTGCGCATTACCCAACCCTCGTTGGCAAATAGTAGTATCGGACGGATGCAAAAATTGTACATTTGTGCCTTCGTTTTGGCATTAACGTTTGGGTTTGACGACAATGTTTTATTAAAATATCCGAAACCTGAATAGGCATTTGATATTTATTTTGACTATGTCAGCTTTACCATCACCGTCAATGGTTATGATCGATCCCAGGTATGAGAAATCATCTACATTCTCCATCTGTTCGCCTTCTAGCATGATGGACGGCTAGTTCTGACGGCAGTAGTGCATAATTTGGGTTTGCTGTACTTTGATACGCAGAACAACGCGAGAAGTCTTTTCCTGCATAGCGGTTAGCTTAACTTGCTGCTCGCTTTCTGACGCAGCTAGTAAGGTTATGTTGCTAGGAGTATTCTAGATCTCCTACCTTTCTCCGTCCGCAGAAAAGATAACTCCCTGGCTGTTTGCAGTGACAGAATTGATAGCCCAGTCTCCTGCAAAATTGAATAAAATAGTTGACATGACCGACCCTTGTCTTACACCTGTCACTATTTCAAATTCGTCCGATATGCTGTCGTATGCATGTATCCGACACAGCGCTTTGCCGTATAGAGCGTTCACAATACAGATCATGTGAATCGGAACACCATATGACTTCTGCGATCTACGGAGTCCAATGCAGCGTTGAAATCAACAAATCCCACTGCAGTTGGGTGCGGATACTCGTGTCTAAGGTGAAGCACCCGTCACAGAGCATATATATGATCAATTTAGCCCTTGCGGGCTCTAAAACCAGTCCTGGTTTTCACGAGTGTACCTGTTACAATGGCTCCTAAATCGATTTACAACGACTGCTCCAAATATTCTTTAATACAATTGGTAGTGGCAAGTGTGTGCAATTGGGGAAGAGTATGACACTTCCCTGCACTTGCATAAACCCGCATTTTGATGACGCGGGCGTTTTCGGCCGGACGCCTCCCCCCAAGTTTTTTGGAGGGTCGCGATGCACTGATCCTCCCAGTTTCTGGGGTGGGGGGTAGCACGGAACCCCCTAATTTTTTTTTTTGGGAGAGGGTTGGGGGTCGGAAAATGAACCAGCAGCGTCCGACCTACCCTCCCCCCAAAAAAAAAAACATTTGGGGGAGGGGTGAGGTATCCTTCCCAGCAATCCCGGGGGGTCAATGCATCTCGCCCCCAAAAATAACACTCGTAGTCATCAAACACGGTTTTATATGTGAGTGCAGGGAAGTGTCATACTCTTGCATACTGCACCGTCTCATAGTAGGAAAATTCCGCGGGGGTAGTTCGCGCACGCACTTTTGTCAGCTTTTCAAGAAAAGGACGAGCGCAGCGGTGTGCGCCAATATTGACGGGATTTTACTGGTTGATCAAAAATTGTGTCAAATCGGCGCTGCAGAAGTTTGGCGATAACATGGCCTCTTGCTTTTGAATACCTTCGAAAATGATGCCATCAGGTTCTGGAGCCTTTTTGGATCGGATACTATTGCATTATAGGCGTGGTCTCAATTGAGCTTGGCAGCGCCGTCTGGTGGTTCTCACCATAACACCCATGCTATTCAAGTTCCTGCTTTTCTGTGTTTAATGGAGGCGGTGCGTTCAACAGAATTGATTGAAACTGGCCTACCCCACTTCTCGGGGCACCAGAAGTCCTTCGTGCGGTTGGAAATGTAACCTTGTCATCTGGTACCTAACGAACTAGCTTTTTTGTTTCTTCTCCATAAATTGCATTTTTGTTTGCAGCGCTGAACTATTCTTTATCCGCATGAGCAGTCTGCAATAATACCAAAAAATTGGTTGGCCAGGGACGTTGAAACTAACGACGATTTTGTGACAAGATGGCAACGTCGGCACGAGGCTTCTTAACAATCTATTATCGGTTATTTAAAGAGTCAAGATGACCATAGCGTGGTCGAGGCAATGTAACGTTGCCCCATAGACTACTTAAAAATGGCGCGTAGACGTTTTCCACCGCTTTGAAAGCAAAATGTGGTCTGTTTGATTTTTAGTTACATTTCCCAGAGCACGCCATGTTTTTCAGGTGCCACATACGATGTTTGAAATTTGTGTTAATCATAAATAGTCCGAATGTTTCTCACAAATAAAGCAGTCTACTTCCGTTGTCGCTTCTTGTTCCCAGCGAAAAGTTGCCACAAATAACTCAGCACCCGATTTCGGACCAACTTTCCGTCAAAGTCTCCACCGTCGATAAGTACATCACTGTTTGTGACATTTTCTATAGCGAAAGTTCGTCATAGCACCCGTTATTATCGTCTTCCTCGCCGTCATTCGTTGGAGAATAGGCAGCATTAATTGGTGAGATACAATATGTAATCGCTCGGATTCTTATGACAGCAAGTATATATACATTGTTTATCCATGTATATATAAGCATATGAATGTATATAGATACAAAGTTGTTCTTTAAACGTAAACGTAGTAAACTTATATGTTCCAACATTAAATTATTCGCTATTGTTATTGAGTTTTAATGTAATTATATCACATGTATTTCTTACCTTGATATTGGCGCTATTTTACAAAAATTCATCTGATCAGATGGGATATTTATACGGTCAAATGGCTGGAAATGTATAAATATTTTATATTCTGTTGAAAATGTTCGCACTATTTAAATTGTACTCAATTGCCTCTTTAATCATGTACACTAAGAACTGCGACTATATTGATTTAATGCCACTTAAAAGTTTATATAATTTCACTTTTTACTTACACAATTAAACATACAATATCATATTAGTGAAATGAAACGTTAACAACTACTCCAATAAAATATATATTTTACTATCATACGTGGAGCCAAACTCGGTTAGCGCATCGCTTCGTAATGTACGCTGTTGTTAAAGATGTGTGGCTCTATGTACCGAAATACAAACTGAGTGATACGCTTTCTCTCATGAGCTACATGTTGAACAACCTTTTGGTACATCTCCGCATTGGATCTGGGTCTTTTTGAATGTGAGCTTTCGTTCGCTAACTACTACGCTATTTGAGAACACAAAATTTACTGATAATAGCATGGATGTATATGATACATACAAAAATCAATAAATAGTAGATCAGTAATGGGCTATTACACTTATAAGTGATTACATGTTTTTATCGTAATTGAGTGAATTACCAAGATTTATATTTTATGGAGAGTTTGAAATGGCTTGCAATTTGCAGAAATCAGGTACTTATTTTCATTCTATTCTGGTAAAAAGTCCCATTGATTTCGCGAGCATCAAATAAATGTTTTATTGATTTTGTGTTAAATTTCCGCCTCATATCGTTTAAACACATCAGGTCAAGAGCTAAACCACATAATTCCTGAGGTTCTAGGTTTAATTTTGAAGCCGTCGATATAGAAGGTGACTTCACACAAGTTCTAACGATATTTTACATGTAGGTTATTCAGCAGACTACGGTGGGGAGCAATCTACTATACACGACGACTCCAAAACTGAACCTAGAACCTTTTGCATTAAGTCGATTAGCTCTTGGTCTGGTTGCTTCCCACCCTAGTCCGCTGAATAAGCTACGTGTTAAATATCGATAGGCGTATTCTACTATATATCACTCAAAGAGATCTATACCACCATATTGATAAGCACACTTCTAGAGTGATCTGATATAAGTAAGATAAGCACATAACAAGACAACACCGATGGTCAAAAAACCACTGAACAAAATGTTTGTTACACGATATGCCTTCGATGATACGTATAAACAATGGTCATTGTTTTTCGATTTTTATTACTTTTTATACCTAAATCTTTGACTTGAATAACAGTGTGGAGCAATTCACGCTTCAAAATATTGTTTATATGAATATTTTGGAATATTGCATAAGCACAGCAATTTACATTTTGGCTGCAGATATCGAAAGTTGTCACTTCGAACCCCAGCTTTCAATAGGTACTTGGCAGTTTTTCGAATTGTTAAAAAAGATTTGATCCGATTCTTAAGGTGGCTGAAAATGCTGTAAAGCTCAATTTCGGTGTATCATGTTGGTAGCTGTGTCTTGGTTTCTTATGAAACCTCCCAAATCAAATAACAATCCACGGGGTAATTCACGGCGCACAACAATATTTATTGGCGCGATGCTTTGCAATACACGCGATTACAAATATGTGATTATAAGGGTTAACAGCTGGTGCTGTGTGGAAAACAACTGCGTGATTAAATAGTTATTGTTCAGTATACTTGGAAACTCCCAAAAGATCATTTTTCTATAAAGCATGAGAGCGACGCTGGTTAGTTGTTTTGAAACAGTGCCAAACCGTCTACAAAAGTAGAGCTTCAGCTCAACTTTAGAAGTGTTCTGCTCTCGAAAATTGCAGATTTTTCGTTAATAAATTCACAGAGTTTCTCAGGATACTACATATATGTTGTCGGTGGATGTCTATTAAATGATGAATTCTTGGAAATCAATCTACTTGAAGCGGTCAAGCCGATTTTTTCACAAAGTGTTCATGAAAATGATGGTTACATATTAAGACCCAGGTCAGACCCTGCAGCTTGAAATATGTTTGTATTCTTCGCGCTTGCTTTATCAGTAAAAACAGTTTGCCCCACAATTGCATTTTTATACATACAGAGATATGTTATTTGTTGGAGTATTTCTGTTGTTGCGCATTACCCATGACTTTAAGTTTATTAGTAATGCTGATAATTTTACTATAAAAAAATTTTAGTTGCAATGTTTCAACCGGAAGTCCGATTGTCAGCAATACGTAACTGAACCAAGAAAGA